>ML782470.1:251534-272396 GCA_009831015.1 Picea engelmannii | reverse complement strand
CTATTTAAACAGAAAAATGTAGACAATGAAAATTATACTACATATAAGAATTTCTATAATAAATAAGCAAATAAAAAGGAACAGACTAACCTATTAATCACTTGAAAAATACGCATCCAACTTTTTGTATAAATCGTACATCAGTTCATCCGCGAGATAAATCTGTTGTGCATCTTCACACTATTTGGAATAAACACCAAACTGTACATTGATTGGTGTATTTAATTAATAAAACGATAAGACGCAAAATAATAACTATGATATAATAGACTGCAAGTAATAACGCATAAGATAAATCCGACAGTTACAGCTTGCATTTAATTAGTCAACATGTTTAAGGTAAACCCTATAATACGAATTGAATGATCATTCACTATTTTCATATAACTGAAGCATAAAATCGTGAACTGTGAAAGAAAAACTATATTGACGACATAATAATCTGTAAAGATGAAAGCTATCGACAGTCATCAAATGATCACGATAAACAAATTATAGACAACAACAACATTTACAAACAACTAAGGCAGAAATGTAAACATATGTTATGTCCAAATTCGAGTATAATCTTGTTCACAACTAGCCCCAGGCCAAGATGATGTAATTACAAAAATAATGGGTTTTTAAAGCCTTCAGAAAGGTAACTGTTTCCTCTTCTGAGATCAGATATTGATTACAAAAATAAAAGGGGGATACAACCACCCAGATCATACTAAATCCTCTAAAGCTAACAAAAGTTTATTTCTGTTCATACAAAATGTATCAAAAATATGATTAGCAAGTCTCAAAGATGCCTCGGATCAATTGGTAACCATGAACTCATGAATATCCTGAAAGGAAAAGGAAAAATAGAAAGATTTAGATACATATTCAACCATTAATTTGCAAATTTCGAATTAACATAACTGGCTACAAAATCTGCTAATTCTATAGCTAGTTATTTTAGTAAATGAAATCCAATTTATTGTAAGAATGAAGCAATCTAGTTTTAACAAATAATCCTATTTTAAGATAAAAGGATCATACCTCCAACTATAAGATCAAATCGTATCAGACAATCTTGGAATTTACTATAGCTGTTGCAACCTCAACATTTTTAAATATTACATTGCCTGTAATCTTCATACGTTTCTCTTTTTTTTGAATGACAGACTTGAGCCTATGGTTTTCACTGGTTAAGGCACCGATCTGATCAGTGAGAGCTTTAACCCGTGATTGTAGGATGGGTATGTCGGTGTAGTATCTATCAATACAGGATAGGCAAACTTCACACTTCGACTGTGCGGTGGTCCCTTGGGAATAATCACAATTGTGAACCGGGGAATTTCCAACATGGACTGTAGACTTATTGCCCATTTTGATACCAGGAAACCCTTCAATATGTTTCAGAAAAGGTGGTAAGTTGTCGATGAAGTTATAAGGTTGATCGAGGGGTGGTTGAGACGAAAGAGGGTCTTCCTCAACAAGAAACCTATCAATTTCTGAATCCGAACTCTCATGGATCTCGATCATTTTGATCAAGCTCGCATGAGAGTTCGACTTGTTTCAAAGATTTCTTGAAATTAACCTCCCAACTCTCTTGTTTTTAAAATTTAAATCAGGATGGCCTTTAGATATCTCACCTATAGGTTTCTTTAAATTTTTAACAAAGTCATTAGGGTGTATAACTTGCTCACGAGCCTGCTCAATAACCTTTGGATCGAGAAAGGGTTTGTTGTAGGAGGCTGAGACACAGGCCTGAGTAGGTGAGAGGGGCATTGTAGGGTAGACAAGGGTCTCTCCAACCACGAGTTTGTCGACCTCCTCCATATCATGGTTACCATAACCGTTTCTGGTTATGAATGAATCCCAACTATCATTCTGCAAATCTAATTGATGCGCAAGTAAAAAATTTATTAATCCATGATGGAAGAGGCTCGAGTCTGATCATTGCTTTCTATACCTTTTGCCCATTTTGTAAAGGCTCCTCAATAAATAATATGACATATTTAAAGGAAACCCCATGAAAATCATGAGCAGACGCAGATGATAAAGAAACACAAGACCAAAACGTCCTTCACAGGTGAAAAATTGTTTCAACACAGTAAGAAGAACATGCCATTGATCTTTCAGTAAGGAGATATGCATACCTTTGTCACATCCTTTTATCTTTCGATATGTAAAGAGAAGACTCAAAGGGACTTCTTCCACCTTTGCATTTTTGAACCACGTTTGACCGCTCGCAGGGAGTCCTGTAGCTCGGCTCAAGAAATCCTCTGCAACCTTGAGTTGAACATCACCCACCTTAGCTCTACACCCATCGAAGGAGAGAGAGAATTCTTGAGCAGTTTGTAGATTGAAACCCTGTAATTTTCTAAGGAAAACGAGCCAACCATTACTCTCAAGATCCTTTCTGGCATCGTCATATAAGAGCAAAGTTTGAATGCCATTAGGTTCGACTCTAACAATAGGAGCCATACTGAATGAAAGGGTAATCAATCAAATACAGCATGTAGGGAGGGTTTGTGAGAACAGACCAGAGCCATACCCTGAGCTCGAGAAACACCCACAGTGAACGGCGTATGAGCATAAAACTCATAACGATAAGATGGGCGTTAATTGAAATGCATGCGAAGAGGGTTTGCAAAGCCCAAGACCAGTCTTGGAAATGACGGCTGACTGCAAATCGTATTTCCACCTTTCATAAAGTATAAGCCAGGACCAGAGCATTAAAAAGAAATAAGTGTGAGACAAAGTGGGTTTGATCATATGGTTTGGGAGGTTGAAAATCAAAAATCAAAAACCTAGTAATAAGGAAACATATAACCAAGAATCAAACAGAAACAACCATACCAATGCTCAAATAAAAAAGGTCCTCTGTTGCTATAACTATCAATCCCTAAGCATGCTTGGTGTTCAAGGAATCGAAATAAAGAGAATAGTTCTTCATGGCAAGGAACAAAGCTTCATTAATAAACTGTAGAAACAATTTGCCTTTAATAAATTTTTCAAACAAAATGGTAATACAGTCGTAAGTTTTCATGCATCGTTTGCATGCTTCGCTTTCATGCTTTTAGTCATGAACAAAGCATAAAAAAAACAATAGGGAAAAGCGACAACTTACAATCGTCATTTCGAAAATTGCTCATGAAGAGTAATAAAAATAGATGACCCCAGTTAGCCAACTATATAGATCATTTAATTGATATAAAAAGTTAAAAATATGTTGAGCTGCCAACAATGCTCTTGGTTAATTTCTTGTGCAAAGATTGTTTCCGCTCCAAGAGACAATGATCTACACATAGTAAAACAAGATCCTTCCCAATATCAAAGTAGATACATACAAATCAATGACAAATCTACTAACAGATTATAACACACAATTGTATTAGGTTTATCCAAAAGAATATATACAAGCAAATAGACAATTGAATAGAGGAAAACGTCCAGTACACCTTCTATTAATCACTGAAATAACATTACAACTTACATATTGAGAAGTTAATGCAATGGTCTCTTTCCAAGTTCCTTGCCCAAATCTGGTAGCCAAAGTAGCAGCATAAGTTTACTAGCTCTTTCCCCCCCCCTTCTCATGAGAATGACTTGGTTTGTATAGGGCCTTAGGGATAAGGCCATATAGTTATTAGGATAAGATTCTTGAGCTTAGAATGGAATCCTTCTCGAGGTTAAACCCTGAGAAATCAGTGGGAAGTCTCATCCATCGAAACAAAATCCAAAAATGGGAGTTTCTAGGCCTGGTTGCTCACTGAACACACAAACAAAGCGACCGATCACACCCTAGTAAACCAAAAAGAGTGACCACCCCTTCTGGTCGCACCTTTAGTGAAGGAAAAAGGTGACCATGTTGGAATTTGGAGATTGGCGACCATAATGAGGAACACCCTTTATGTGTGTTCTTCCTACTTTATGAGTTTTCTTTCTAAGATCTCCATCCACTTAGGTGTCCTAATATGATTGCCAAACTTTGTTCTACTCTTTCCTGAGTTTAGTTGAAGAAATCTCCACCTTGGATAAGATAGATCTCATCAAGATCTAGTCTTTTTTTATTTCTTTGTTCTGGTCGCACTTTCCCAATGTACACAGAGTGACCTAACACCCTATGGTCGCACTTTTCCTTCCTTAGGGTAGTGGCCATCTCTGCTCCCCAGCCTGCCATGATCGACCATACATTCTGGTCACATTGTTTCTCTAACTAGGGAGTGACTAGGTTGTTCTGACTCCCTTTTCAGGGAGAAACCATCATCTTGAGAACCCTTTTTGAAGATTTATCCTTCGAAAAACTCACCCAGGTCCATTTCCATTGGTCTCCTTAAACTCTCCAAGCCTACCTTAGATCCGTCTCAGTGATTTTACTACAGATTCTTTTGAAATTTATAGAATTTATCTTCTCCTTTTTGTCATCTTATGTGATTGATGGGTACAACCATAATCATCTAGTCTAATCCCTTCAATTAGTTAAAAGGCTATTGACATTTGTTCGAGAATATTCTTTTGTAAAATCTTTCTTTTGTTCTGCAAGTCTCTTTTTCATTGGTTTGAGTGCTTGTTGTTTCCCAAAATATTTGGAGAACCCTTCAAACTGTTATCGAGACTTGAATTTTTGTGTGCTTGAAATTTTCATGTCTGTTTCTTTCTTATAATTTTTTCATTTGTTACAGCGCATTGTTGATCGAAAGTAAAAGTTAAAGAAGAATTTTGTTTCAATTTTTATATAGTTTGGAAAAAGAAAAGAAAAAAAAACACACGCATTTGGAATGCTTTAGGACATGGTTGAAATCATTTTTGTTTGGTTAACAATTTCGAAATCATTCAATAGTTTGGTTGGAAAATTTTCCATTTTTCTCATTTGCAAGAATAAAAGTGAATCAATATGCATTAGGGTGTCATGTTACAAAAGAAAGGAAAAGTACTCTTCTCCCTCCCATAAATATGATTCATTGAAAAGAGAATTGTTGAAATTTCATTATTTTTCATCTATTTGGAGTCGAGTCCTTTCACATCATAAGTTTCACTTCCCCACAACCTTTTGAGTAAAAACAACTCTAAAAACAAACACTCATTAATAAAATTTACTAGACTTGTATTTTCTAGAACACCAATAGTAGTCCATGTTTAGGGTCTTTGGACTAAGACAAGTGAGTAAACTGTCCAAGACCACAAGAAAAAACTATCAGTACTAGAAGTTGTTCTTAGACTTCTTTAAGAACAAGCCTAATACCCATCAGAATTTGAAAAATTAAATCAATTTAAATGGGTGGATCAACAAGAAAGAGGATGACAGACTGATTGTAGATCAGTGATCTACCATTGGGCATGGAGTCAAAACCACTCTTCATATTGAAGGAAATCAAGCTAAATATCAGGTTAAGAGATTATATGATGATGATTAGAAGAAAGGAAAGTGAAAAAACAAGAATGTCTACTAAATAGAGATCCTCTCTGCAAAATAGATGGAAACATTCTTGAACAAAAACAATTATTAACAGGCCAACTACAACAGATCCTTTGTTGCTCAGGGATCCATTAATCAAAGGCAGCCTTTGATCCTCAAAACCTGCAATATATTCAATCAAGAAGATAACAAAAGAAATGGAAAACAAAGAAGATATGTTGATAAACAACTCTCATGAATATTTAATGGAAGAAATGTTAATTACAACATGCCCTCATGCTTACAAATGAGCAACTAAACTGCTCATGTAGCTTTCTCCTTTCTTGGATCATGAATCCAACCCTTTCCTTATCAAAATACACTTAATATATATTGAATGATCTCTCTCTACTCTAATGAGGTCTAAACCAAGGAGCTACATAGGATCCTTTTCCATTTAGGAATCTATTACAAAAGATTCCAACAAAAACATAACAAATTCCTATTTTTTGGGATCTTGTCTATTGTGATAAATGTCTTTTGAAACAGGTCATGTTGCTTGAACTGGAGATGAAACACATGTCCCTCATGTCCAAATAACTCCTAGGAAACTATTCGAACCTTCCCTGACAGTTGGCAGCACTCCCATAGCTCGGATTTGTCAGACTGTTAGAGTTCACAGCGCCTATGCAGGATGCACTGTGAATTTTCTTGTAGGTGATGATTTTGACTTTTCTCCCAAAATATAAACTGGGTTGGGATGATTTTTTGTCAGCAAGTCAATGGTAATATGGTGCTTATCCACACAAAATTTCATAAGAACATAGATCGACATTTAAAATTTATGATCAAAACATGACTCTGTTGTGTGCTAATTGCTACAAACTATCCCAAATTACCAGTTCACAGTGTCAGTGATTCCAGGCACTGCGAACTTTCCTGTAGGTGTCAATTTGCTTCAAAAAGTCTTCAAATGATGCAAGAAATGTGCCAAAATTAAAAAATACTCCGTTGGACCATGCTAAAGCTTCCTTCAACCTCTGAGAAATGAAAAATGTTTTCCAAAACAACAAGTAAGCAATCATAAGAAAAAAAATGTTTCTTAGGGTTTTGTTGCAAGTAATTTTTACAATATTGCAGAGGATAAGATGTAATTTGAAGCTGGAAGCTTGGATGAAATGATGATGACAAGGTTGAATGAAGTCTGAATAACCATATTTCAAAGCAACTATGCAAAACAGAGAGTTGGCAGCACTAGTTCGGTATGCAACATGTAAAATCATGTAGCAAAATAAATCTCTTAATGACTAAAATGGTTTGAAAATGATGGAATTTTGAATATCAAGTAATGGTATCTAGCATATGATTTTTACCCCTTGCTACATAAATTTGAACCATCAACCTTCAAGCATTTAACTTGGCACCAATCGTTCTAAGAGAGTTTGCAGCGCATTTGATTTATGACTCAACAAGATGCTTTAGGTGGTTGGATGAATGTCTAAGACCCTTTGGACACTTGTTGGATGAAAAAATTTGATGGTGACCTTTAATTTCCCTCTTTTTCTAATAATGACAACCACCATCATGACACCAAGACTAGGAAAATGTATTTTGATCAGTGTTAGACCCAAAGTTAAAATCAATACGTTGATTTATTAACATGAAACATGAATAAAAAAGCTTTGACAACATATACATCCTATGTGTTAAAAAAAACCGTAGAACAATAAAGAGTGCTTAAATCCAACCTTCATATAGGCATATCTGGGAATCCCCTCTCACACAAGGGCTAAACATGAGGTCGTGTACGGGAGAGTAGTGAAGATTACCCCTCCGAGGCTTAACCGATTGTAGTGGAAAGATCGTATATTGGGGGTTCTTCTTGAAGTGTCATTGGTCTCATTAGGTCTCGGTGCTTCATGAATCTCGAATATGAATCTCTTGTTTTTAGTCCTCTAGAAGAATTTCGGACTTGATATCCTACCCATACTTTCGATCTCGACTGCTGACTATACCCGCCCGGAGGCTAACTACGAGTTGGTAACTCTAGTGGCCATAATCCTTAGGTTCTATACATAAGGTGACGACGAAGGGGATTCTTTGTTGTACCTAGCTCAGATGGTGGTCAAACTCACTCGGGCTCCTTAGAGGGTAACACACGAATAGACCGTTGGGGAGCTTGCACCAAGGTGTAAGTCCATTAAGTAGGCCACAAATGTAACTAATCCACCCGCTCACCCTAGCCCCTTCTCACATGTTCCCACGATGTTGGATTTCATCACCAACTAGTAAGCTCATTGTGATAAGTTTTGGTTTGTTTGCTTGATTCCTAGATTTCTTAGTGTGTGTTGTTTGTTTCCTTTAGTTGGATTTAGGATTATCGTTGCCATAATTTCATCCTAGCCGACCAAGACTTGCATAGGTCTTGGAGGATGCAAGGTTTACCTCCTTTACATTACAAACCCTTGCCTCCCAATTCACCCGAAGACCATCCTCGAGAATAACTCAACGAAGAAAACCACTCTGAATCTAGAAGCATTCTTACTCCTTTGATTGAATTCCCAAAGGGAGCCAATTTTCAAGAAGGCTTTGTCCCTCCTGCAAATCCACCCTTGATTGATCCTCTTGGCCCCATCCTCATACTGGTAAACTCCTCTGGAGAACCTAAACCTAATATCGATTACCCTTGTCTACCAGTTGTACCTTTCGAAGACATTGTGAACTTGGAATCCCAACAACCCCACCCATCGAAAGAATTCACCACACCACCACGAGTTTATGGTCCATCCAATCCTATCCAGACCCCTGAAAAACCCTTTGGCCATGACATTTTCAATCGGCTAGACACAACTATTGACTCAACTTTTAAACTCTTCCATCGATATCCTTCACATGCTCCTCATCCCCCAACATCTGGCATGACCCATATGTTTCAAAATTCTTTCCCGCGTACCTCCCTTATACACTCTACATTACAACAGGATCAATTGAACATGATTCCAACCCAAGCGTCGACCTTTACATCTACCTCACAAGTCGTCCCAACCATCTTAGCACCACCCTTAAGGACCCAACTTTATACACCCTCCACTAGGGGGAAACCTTTATTTACTCCACCATTCCTAGGAGGTGATCCAAACCTTTTGGGACAACAACTTTCGTCTGGAGGATTACCTCCCTAGGGGAGTCAACCAATGGGTTTAGGACAAAAAAAATATACGATCCAACCTTTCACTGGGGGACAACCCCTGTACTCAGGGAAACTATCTGGTCAACATCTAGTCAGGGGGGAAACCCTCAGCTTCTGGGTCATTTTCAACGGAGGCATACCCTCCCATCGAGAGCCAACCTCTATTCACCTGGGGGAAACCACCCACTGGGGGGGAACTCCCAGCCACAGGGCCATACTTTTCCTAGGGGTAACAACCAACTGGGGGGCAACTCCCAACTATCGGATAACAACCAACATGGGGCCAGACTACTCCTTCTACCACCATCCTACTTTCTGGCCACCCATATCCAGGAATGGAGAATATTGTATGGAACCAACACAATCAATATGTCAACCCTACAATTGTGACCCAACCAAGAGGATGAACACCCTATGGCGGTGGAATTCCTCAAGGACCTCCTCGGGACCACCCAATGATGGTGGACCTCCTGAAGGACCCCCTTGGGGACCACCCTATGGTAGTAGACCTCCTGGGGGACCACCCTATGGTGGCAGACCTCCTAGAGGACCCCCCTATGGAGGAGGACTCCTTGGGGGACCACCTTATGGAAGCGGACCTCCCAAAGGACCACTCTATGGAGGAGGACCACCTTATGGAGGAGGACCTCCAGAAAAACCACCTCATGGTAGAGGACCATATAACCAACCTACACAGGTCAATAAACAACTCTCGTTCTTGGAAACTTTATATTTTCTAGATATTTTGTGGTTGATTAATGATACCATACGCCATTCCCTCTGTTGGCCCCCCATTCCTGCAAAACCTTCATCGAACATTCTGAAATTCGACGGAAAACCTGCAGAAGATCCGAATAATCATGTGATGACTTTCCATCTATGGTGTTCTTCAAACTCCTTAATGGATGACTCTATTTGATTACGACTTTTTCAGCGAACACTTATAGGATCAGCAACCAAATGGTATATAGAACTCTTGCGTAACTCCTTTTACAACTTTAATTCCCTTTCCATGACATTTTGTACATAGTTTCAATTACTTATTCAATATGAGACCAGTACTGAGATTTTAACCTCGTTATGACAATCAAATTCCTGTTAGGTAGCTAGAGAGGTAGTGGAGGTCGTTCAATGTAAGGTGGACTAGGTCCACTATATTATTAAATAAGGCCCACTATGGTAGTTAGATATAATAAATGGGTAGTTAGATATAATAAATTTAAGAGGACTTCTTAGAAAGTTCTGCTACTAGAAGATTCCTCCTCTAGAATGTTCTTAGGTGATGATAGCACTATATAAAGGGGTTCAAGAAATGTAATGGGATATGAAGAAAATTTGTGTATTGTGAGTGGTAACTCAATAGGAGTATTCCTCCTCGAAGAGGAAAGTGAACAGGAGAGGATCCCTTCCATAATAGGATCCATTGTATAGTGTTTCCCTACCTCAAAGATTTTCTTATAAAAAAGTGTGGTTTTCATATATTATTCTTGGATCTATTCTGGTGTATTTTGTATTCATATCTTTGGTACTTAACAAGTGGTATCAGATCACTTTCCTTAGCCAAAGAAGGGGAGAAATGTTTTGCTCTTTTTACAGATTGTTTCTAGGAAAAAAGAGGGCGATCCACATCAGGTTCATATCTTAAACTTTTTTAGCATAATTTGGCCAAACAAATTGGATATTTGAATTCCTCTTGGAAAGTTGCCCAATTTCAAATAAAAAATCAGCCAAAATGGAGTCTAGAAGGTGAAGTTATGAGCATTTAAATTCGGCCATTTTTCAGGGGTTTTCCCAAAAAAGTCACGCAATTTGCATAGTAAGTTATTTAATAAACCCTAGTTTTTGTTGAATATTTCTCTAAGCAATATGATTTTGACTGGAAAGGATGATGACCCTAGTATTGAAGAATATATACCATATCAAAAGTCCACATGGAAAGATCACTGGAGAATATGTCTACACTATGGTTTCCAAGAAGATGCTTGGATATGGTGGAACTCATTTAATTATAATGAGTTGATGACACTTTATGATGAAGCATATGTAAAATTAATTTTAGACAAGTGGTCTCATACAAAGTGTAAGGATGAAGAGAGAATCAAGGGTTTATTTTCATATGGAAACTCTATATTGCAGGTTTATGGTTGTATTCATAAGAAGAAGATTATTGTTTCTATTAACCCTAGTTGCATGCATAATTTTATCAATGTTTAGTTGGTTAATTATTATGCAAAGAATATTCAGTGAACACAAGTTGAGGGTGAAAATATTAAAATTTTTAAGGATTTGATGCTCAATATGGATAAATATGTCTTGCATTCATATTTTTATGCTATGGATATGGATGAAGTGGATATTGTTTTGGGGTATTCTTGGATAGAATTAGTGGGTAACATTAATATTAATGTGCAAAAGAAGTTTTTGAAGTTGTGGTACAAGAAAAAGAAAATCACATTGCAGGATGTGTCTCTTAGTAAAAAACGATGGGCCCATAGAGGCTAGCAAATAAGTTATTGTCGAATCTGAAGTTGAATCAGAGGCAGAGTCTACAGAAGGAGATGAAGCAAAACCACAGGAAGGACACCATCAGGAATATAAGGAGGTCATTGACTCAAAGGAACAATGTGTTGCAGATTTGAAGAAAAAGAAAAGATTCATACAGTTGTTGTATATCGCCATCCAAATCATATCGAAAAACAACAGCCATCCAGGAAAGGGAGTGACAATCAACACAATTATGCACCAGCAGGGAACCAGAAAGGAAACTAATCAAAAGAAGGTGCATGGAAGACTACTAGCACTACGAGAAGAGATCGGGCTACAAAAACAATCGCATGGCAACCTCGACATGATGTAGAGAAAGATTAGGGTGGCAAGGCAACAAATGGACATCATGTTCAACTTTCATTAGGATAGATGGATGGTCATACTTGGTACCAGTTGGCTACATTGCTTAGCCGGTCATATTGTATGGTTTCTTCTTGTGTTTCGAGGACGAAACATGTGAAGGGGGACGAAATGTAGTATACCTAGGGAGGTAATATGGGGTACCTAATGGGAATGTGGTTATGTATTATTAGTGGAAATCATTTAATATATGATAATGTGGTCATTCAATGTAAGGTGGACTAGGTACATTATATTAATAAAGACCCACTATGGTAGTTAGATGTAATAAATATGAGAAGGCTCTCTGGAAGGTTCCTAGGAGATAGATAGAGCTATATAAAGAAGTGTAAGCAATGTAATGAAACATAGTGAAGAATATTGTGAATGTATCAAGAATTTATTGAGGAGTGTTATCCTTCCTTAAGAATTAATATATGGTGTTACCCTACCTCAAGGGTTTTTTCTACATTCTTGTGTTGAGTGTTTTGGTGAATGGTTTGGATTATTCTTGTTGATATTGTGGGTTTATTTTGAGATTTATCTTCAGATCTATTGAGGTATTTAACAAATGTAGTATACCTAGAGAGATAATATGGGGTACCTAGGGAGGTACCCGATGGGAATGTGGTTATGTATTATTAGTGAAAATCATTTAATATAGAGAATGTGGTCATTAAATGTAAGATGGACTATGTCCACTATATTAATAAATGTCCACTATGGTAGTTAGATGTAATAATTGTGAGAAGGCTCTCTAAAAGGTTCCTAGGAGATAGATAGATCTATATAAAGAAGTGTAAGAAATGTAATGAAACATATTAAAGAATATTGTGAATGTATCAAGCATTGCTAGAGGAGTGTTATCCTTCCTTAAGGATTAATATATGGTGTTACCCTACCTCAAGGGTTTTGTCTACATTCTTGTGTTGAGTGTTTTGGTGAATGGTTTGGATTATTCTTGTTGATATTGTGGGTTTTTTTTGAGATTATATTTAGATATGTTCATGTACTTAACAATTGGTATCAGAGAATTTTCCTTGGCATGCATTGTGGGCAATTTTTTTTTTTTTTCTACATATTTTTTTTTTTGGAAAAAAA
Source organism: Picea engelmannii (assembly GCA_009831015.1). Lineage (NCBI taxonomy): Eukaryota > Viridiplantae > Streptophyta > Pinopsida > Pinales > Pinaceae > Picea > Picea engelmannii. The sequence goes on along the minus strand of ML782470.1, from coordinate 259,848 downwards.
GGGTCGCGACATTCTGGACGATTTCTGTAGGTTTTGGTGCGAAATTTGTAGAAAATAGTTGTATATATAAGTTCCTCTCATAAAAAAAACCCAAGTTAAAAAAAACAATCGTCTGAAATGGAGTCTGGGAAGTAAAACTATTTGCATTTTAAAATCTGCAAATTTTTCAGGGGGTTTTTCGCGGATGACTGTGTGTTCTTTCTAATTTTTGTAGCATATAGAGCTGAATTTTCCAAAAAAAAATACATATATGAGTTCCTCTCACAATTTCACCCAAATTCAAATAACAATTTTTCTGAATCGGAGTTACATATGTGAAGATATCATTAATTTAAAATCGGCCATTTTGTAGTGTTTTTCGTGATGACGATGGGACTGTAGAGTCCATGACTTTTCACAGGGTGTTTAGATTGCTACAAGATCAGACCCATTGGATAGATAATTTATAGAGATTTATTTTGGTATATTTTATGTTGTGTTTCCAATGGATTTTCACTCTCAAACCTTCAAGGAAATTCTACACACGATTGAAGCATTCAAATCCCAAATGCATGACATGTTGCATAACTTTCAAGAAGATCTCAGGGATGGTTTTCGTAGCATTCATGAGTCATTTTCGAGCATCCAAGAGAAATATTCTTTGGTGAACATCATTAATCAATATCATCAAGAAGTGTATGCTTGGTATGCTTTGGAGAATGATTGTGATGATTGGTATATGGATAGTTGTCATTTCTGGGATGATAACCACTTCTATCTTCTATTTGATGGCTCTATTCCCCCTCAGGTAGAGAACTTCCTCGAGAGTAAACATGATCATTCTCTGCATATTCTTCTTCAGTTTTATTATTCTCCAATCACAGTGAATGCATTTTGTTTTTGTTCTAAATATTTCGATCCACATGACCAATGTCAATCTTTAGAGCATCATTTTCAATTGGTTCCCAAGTTCCAATATCTTCAGCATGGAGTTCACATGAGCAATTGGAAATGGGACCCAGGTTCACAGTGGCATTTTAACTACTTCATCATAGTGGCTCACATTTATACATGGGACCTTGGTTCTGCAATCTTCTTCAACATTATGGTCCACAATTATCCATGGGACCCTGGTATATGGTTGCCCACCCTCATAACAAGTGTCGATGACAACGCTTTCATAAGGGGGATGGAATGTTAGGTAGCTAAAGAGGTAGTGGAGGCCATTCAATGTAAGGTGGAATAGGTCCACTCTATTATTAAATAAGGCTCACTATGGTAGTTATATATAATAAATAGGTAGTTAGATATAATAAATTTAAGAGGATTTCTTAGAAAGTTCTACTTCTAGAAGATTCTTCTTCTAGAATGTTCTTAGGTGATGGTAGCACTATATAAAGGGGTTCAAGCAATGTAATGGGATATGAAGAGAAGTTGTGTATTGTGAGTGGTAGATAAATATGAGGATTCCCCCTCGAAGAGGCAAGTGAACAGGAGATTATCCCTTCCATAATATGGTCCATTGTATGGTGCTTCCCTACCTCAAGGGTTTTCTTATAATAAATTATGGTTTTCATATATTCTTCTTGGATCTATTCTGGTGTATTTTGTATTTATATCTTTGGTACTTAACACTTCCACTCATATTTTAGATCACATTCACGAGTGGAGGCGTCAATGATGATTAATCAAAGCCACAATTAGGGATCAATTATTAGTTGATTGGTTCACAAAGTCCCTTTTGCCACCTATTGCTCGATATGTTTCCATTGGAGGTGTCATTACCGAGGAACAAGATATCATTCGAGCCCAGTATTTAGATTTGGTATACTCTCAATATGACACGTTATACGACCCGATTCCTAATGCTCCTCGGCCATCAAATGATCAAACCAAACCAACACCTGGACCCCATGCCGATGGTATGATCGGTCCTGTTTCCACATATACAACTGGTCAGATAACTAGGAAACATAGCCAATCGACTAAAGCTACCAATCCTAGCTCATTTGTCCATACTAGCACTCTGAGTAAGCAACCTGCCTAATCCTCCGAGGTTAATATGGTGCAATCAACCACGCCAAAAAAACCACAACAATCCGGAGGAAAAAAGAAGGGTAATAATAAGAAAAATAAAAACTCTTATGAGTAGCCCGAACCTAAACCCAAAGAAAAAAACGTTGAGGGAATGAACAAGAGAAAGGCCAAATATCCCTACATGAATTGTAAAGAGGATCATTTCACTAAAGATTGTCCTCGTCTCACTAAAATTCATCAATATCTCGAGTGAGGAACATCCCATTATACACCAATAGTTTTAACAAATCCTTTCCACCCCAACAACAACAACTTATCACGGGAACACAAGCACCCCCACCAGGGGGCAACCCCAAGTCCCCATTAGTGAATATCTTGATGGTTAAATCTATGTCCATATCTACTAGAGCCAAGAATTATGATTCTCTAGAAGGTGATTCTTTACTTAAGGATCCCCCCTCAACTACCCCACCCAATGGCCCTCTCACACTAGATAAACTGACTTTCAAAACTTCCATACACCCTACAAAGGGATTACTTTGTCGAACTACACATAATCCCGATGCTCGAGCAACCTAACACTATAGTATAGTAGAAGACCTTTCCTAAGCCCCTTGTGCCATGTCAGCACTCAAATTACTGCAGTCTTGTCCTACGCAGCGTAAGGCCTTGTTATTATTCATTGGTGGAATCAAACCTGCAAAATCTAATGTTATTTCCTTAGAAACAAACTAAATTGAGTGACGCCTATCACACCAATTAGCAATAAAGATCATTTTTTGATCTCTCAATAAAAATGTTTTTTGAACAGTGCTCGATGAAGGCGCCACAACATGCATCATGTCCTTGACATGTTGGAAATCTCTTGGTTCTCCACAACTTACCACATTTGAAACCATCCTTAAATCTTTTGACGAACATTTTTTCAAACCCCACAGAATTCTCCCCTCGTTACCAGTTGAATGCATGGGATAAATTGTTTATGTAGAAGTTGAAGTGATTGACACCACACTCAATTGTAATTTGATTTTAGATCACACGTGGTTTTATGCCATGAAGGATGTTGCATCTAGTGTCTTTCGACTTGTCAAATTTCTTCACCCAGGGAAGATCCTCACTCTAGACCAACTAGACTTTTGCACACCAGACATGTGAATCAATCCTAATGCAAATGTCCCTTTTGTAGGAGAGTCTTCTTCGAGATGTGAAAGCATCAGGGTAGGCCTTTATCCATATTTAATGGGGAATTTTCCCCTCCCCCCACCAGAAATCACCCCAAGAGGATCCATTAATATGATCTCTGTAGTTACAGGTAAACCCATCAGTTATGATGACCCCTCGGTAATTCCTCACCCATCGAAAATAAAATATTATGGAGACACCATGCCACTATCACCGATGGAATTGGTGGATTCGCTGATACAATCTGCAGGAGAATCTATTGATTCTCATTCTAGTCTCCTACTGGATGATGAACTAGATCAATTTTCCTTTCCATATTGGGTTAATAACACTTCAACGTCACATGACTTTCTCAACCTCATTCTACCTTCAGACGAAGCCATTATGGAAGTCATGACTTTGCAAGATAAACCTTGGGAAGATTCTCACCATCGATCATCCTTCCTACACAATGGAGAGAATAAATAAACCCAAATACAAACCCATTGTTTTGAATGATATTCGAGATCCATCCCTCTTACCTTCCACACCATATCCTATTTTGTCTTAAGGAAATTTGGAAAACATTTCCAAAACCATTTCCATTGACATTTCAGTTAAACCTGGGGTTGTGGAAAACATCCAGATATGCACAGATTGTTCCCCTGAAGAAATCGAACCTTATACTTCCCTATTCAAATAATTCCATGACATTTTCTCTTGATCTTATGAAGAGATGCCAAAAATCGACCCATGAATTGTTGTCCATGAAATTAAAACTTACTCCAGAGCCCATCCAGTTTGACAACGGATCCACCCAGTTCATCCAAGGAAAGTTGCAGCAATTAAGGAAGATGTTCAAAAATTATTGAATGTTGGTTTTATTTATCTTGTGCCCCTAACTGAATTGGTGTCCAACATCATACCCATTGACAAAAAACAAGGCACTATCCGAGTGTGTGTTGATTATAGCGACCTTAACAAGGCATGTCCTAAAGACAATTTCCCTACCTTTTATAACCCTAAATTGCACCATCCATGCTTACCTGGCATCAGGCCATCTTAGATCCCTTCTTTGCTAAAGCACTGTTGAACAACTCTTTAAAAATCCTCTTTTATAAATGCCCACGCGCCCTACTCCATTACTGTATGCGTGTACACACTAGCTGACCTCAAATAGCTCGCATGGACCGACAAAAGCATGAAAAAAGGAAAGTTGTCGACGAACCACACAGCTCTGGGTGAGTTAAATGAAACTCTCGGCCATGCATGGCCGAGGGTTCATCCAAATACCTAGCTACTTCTAACCTATAAAAGAAGGGCTAGGGGTCCCAGGAAGAGGAAAAATATAGCAAAGAAACTATGTCCATTTGCATATTCCCATTGTCCCAACCCTTTAGCCATCCTTATGCCAGAAGAGAGACAAAGCAAAGAAGTTGGAGAATAGTTGAAGAGGAGCCCAGGATTAGGTTCGCAGATCGGTGGCCGGTCTCAACTTTTTGTAAGTTGACTCATTCAAAGTAATAAAGAAAATGTTTTTTCCGTCCCAATTCATGAGTTATTCATAATTTGTTAAGTAAATGTTTGAATTTCTAACCTGTTAGTCTATAGGTAAGATGCATGTGTAGTTGTTGCTTGTCTTGTATGTAGGTCAGCATTGGAAAGGAGAACTACGAACAAGTGATCAAGTGCGACAAGGGATCGACATCAAACGCCTGGAACAAGGTAGGTTGATCTAGCCATGTTTTACTAAAAAGAAATAGGATTTAAGTCTGGGGATGAAGGTAGAAAGTAGATTTTCTCTTGGTCATATTTGCATGCAAAGAATAACCCTATTTGCTAGTCCGTAAGGAGATTTCCCTCACAACAGAATTGGCGACCATACTGGGGACGTCTCTAGGGTTCTTGGAATTTTATTTTTTGGGTAGTTTTTAGAAAAAGACTGGGTTTTTTTGCTGGTTTTTTTTTTAGTTTATGTAAAGTCTGAGCTAGCAGAGAGTCTGATTTTCCATACCATATTTCTCTGATTTGCTTGACTATGTTTTGTCGGTACCCACAGAGGTACATGTGCCCTTCATAAGGTCTGCACGCGTGTACCCGTGCCCTACTCTCTTACAGCTCATGTGTGAACGCTAGCTAAGGAAGTAGCAGTAGCGTGTAGAGCCCAGAGAATTTTTGAGGCAGTCATCCTCTTCCCTATCAGAATCATACACTCTCAGGGGTTTTTTGGAATTTTGTCTAAGTCTTGGTTGTTTGTAGTCTTATCTCAGATTTTTTTCTTTATGATTTTTCCTTACATTATTTGCTTTTTCTGTTAAAAAGAGTGTCCAAGCCTTCAAGGGATCTTGGTTATCAATATCAGTGATCTTTTCCTGGTTTTGGGTTGTCTGTTTTCTTTTTTTTCTCAAAGTTTAGATATACACGCGGCCTGTACAAGGTCAACCCACATGTACATGCCCTCTGTCTTTACACATCTCGCGTTCACACGCTTGTTGTTAGATTAACAGTAGCGTGCTTGTGCAAGATACTTTTTGTTGAGGGTAAGGAATTCATCCTTTCCCTTGATGAGAGTTATACCTATCAGGTGTTTGAATCTCTGTCTTAGAATTCGGTAGCTTATGATTAATCTTACCCTTAGTGTTGGCATGTTTTACAGGCACCGTATGCTTGTCATTGATGGAAAGTACAACAACGATGATGGCTTGAGTATAGGAAGAATGTAACAGACGGGCACCAGAAGTATTTTGGGAAGACGCTGCAAAGAAAGCTCGATAAGATCAGAAGAGATAGTGCAGAGGATGGTTGGCATGTTTTACAAGCAGTATGTGCTTGTCACTGATGGCAATATCAGAGTATGCAGCGAAGGCAAAACAAGGAAAAAGTAATCTCAGGAGGAATTAGCACAGAGTCGAATGTAGTGCCTAAGCTCGGGAGGAGAAGTGTCAGTGATCGTTGGATCCCATTTAAATTCTCGAAAGAAGGAGGACCGTTAGATCATATTGTAGACAAGAAGAACACACAGAAGAGGAGGACAGATCTCAGGCGTCATATCTGAGCATAAGTTCCGACCATCGTTGGATCAGGAAGAACATGCACGTTCTTTAAAGTGCAAGATCGAAGCGGTGGTCCAACTCCATTTCAGAGTTTTGGCTATCGGGATTTAAAAAATCGGGAGATGGAGATGTCAAGAACTCCTACCACAGGATTCCTGAAATCGCGATATGCAAAATCATGACAAGATCAGGACCGTTGGGTCCATAGGACACATGGCGAAAGATCGTCATTTCCTTGACTAGAGAGTCAAAGGAACGGGGTTCCCTAACATCTCAAAATCGCGATATGTGAAATCACGAATTAATCCTAACCATTGGATCGAGGACTGATCTGAACCGTTGATCAGGCACAATGAAGGCTCGTGGAGTTTCGAAGCCTCGATAAAATCTTGACCATTGATCCAAGAGGGACGCATGGCAGAAGATCAGAGCATGTCAAAGACTCCATTTCAGGGTTTCGAAAATCGTGACTTGGAGAGTCAAGATACAATACCACAGGAATGTCGAAATCGCGAAATGATCTGAGCCGTCAGATCAAGGTTTGATGTGGACCGTTGATCCAACCCCATTTTGAGGTTTCGGATACCGAAATTTGGAGTGTCGAAACACTTTGCAATAAGAATGTCGAAATTGTGATATGATCGGAGTCGTTGATTCAAGATCTGATCTAGACCGTCGAATCATAGGACAAGTGGAAAGCGATTGGAATTTCACTAACTTTGAGTCAACAGAGCATGGTGTGGAAACTCGCGATATGCGAGATTGCGATAAGACTTGGACCGTCGAATCTATGGAGATTTCAACCGTCGATCAGACTCGATGATGTTTATAAACTAAATATGAAACGCCTTTTGGCACAGCCTGTGGTCACGAGAAAGGAAGGAGCTAGTTCAGACAAGCTCCATTTCGGAGATTCAAGGATCGGGACATGGAGAGTAATGAAATATTTACCATGAGGATCCTAAAATACCGAAATGTGAATTGGCAAAATAAAGGCAAGATCACATGAAGTCAATCCAACGGTGCAGGGGATTTTGGGCATGATCGAAGGGTTAATGTTGCTCCTCACAGTCTAACTGCTGGAAACCATTGATGGTCTCTGCCAAAGGATTCAAAGAGACCTCTGTGTGATCGCCAAAGGAGCTAAAGGGTCTCCAAGCTTCTTCCAGTGAATGAAGATGATTCTTATAAGGACTGACAAGTGGATGAGTGTTGAAGTTTGTAACTGAAGCAGAAAGTATAAGCCCGACTATGCCAGAGAAGATGAAGAGTCTCTACTTCCAGAGAGGCTGAGGAATCTCAGCATGACATCCAGTGATGCTAAACACGTGGGAAAACTACCAGAGAAGCTGAGAAGTCATAATGATGATCAGACAGAGCACTCACTGTGAAGAGATGTAGAAGCATTGCACATATTGCATGATCAAGGTGCACAGAATCTATAAGAACACGACACAAAGAAGTGATGAATTTGTTGATTCTGAGGTGAAGTAATGCATGTGTGAGGAAGTAAAGAGGTGGTGCAGCAGCTGAAATGTATAGGAAACAAAAGGTGCATTGAATAGGAATGGCACACAGAGCACAAAAAGTAGAAGAACAGAATGGGCAATGGATGCATGCTGGAAGACAGTGAGGAAGACTGAGTAGCAAAATATTGCAGAACAGTGATGAGACTGGTAAGTTGTTATTGAACACTATATCACTGTAATTGGTTTCAGTATTTCATATTCATATTTCAGGGTGGTTGGGAGGTGCTAGGGAGGACTGGTGTCCTCAAAGGTTCAAGTGGGTGCTTGAACACAGGGAGTTGTAGCTCCCTTCTAGTTGATGCTAGAGAAACCAGGGAGTTGGTGCTTCCTTCTAGTTGGTGCTAGAGAAACCAAGGAGTTCGTGCTTCCTTCTAGTGGGTGCTAGAGAAAACAGAGAGTTGGTGCTCTCAGCAAGTTGCAACTTGCAAAACAGAGGTTGTAGCCTCACATTGAGTTGGTGCTCAATTATAGATGATGTACAGAACTTAAAAGACTGCCTATCATTTCGAAGAAGAAGAGGTTTTCTCCCTTTATGGGTTTCCTCGTGAAAATTTG
>ML782470.1:189289-247338 GCA_009831015.1 Picea engelmannii | reverse complement strand
GTCCAGTGGTTTGCTAACTCTATGCAAATAGAATTTGAGATGTCCATGATAGGAGAACTGTCATATTTTCTTGGCTTACAAGTAAAACAGAGTTCTGCAGGAATTTTTATATCTCAAGAAAAATACTTGAAAGAGATGTTGAAAAAATTTCAGATGGAGGACTCCTCTCCTATTAGTACACTCATGGTGGTTGGTTGCAAGCTCAATAAAGATGACATTTCACTCAATGTTGATCAAAGGACATATCGATCAATGATAGGCAGTCTTCTGTACATCACAACATCCCGTCCTGGTATAATGCAAGTTGTTGGAATGGTAGGTCATTTTCAGTCTGCTCCTAAACAAAGTCATTTGGTAGCTGTCAAAAGGATATTCAAATACTTGAAGGGAACAATGACTTATGGTCTGTGGTATCCCAGAAATCAGAATTTTCAGTTAACTGCTTATTCAGATGCAAATTGGGAAAATTGTGTAGATGAAAGAAAGAGCACCAGTGGAGGTGCCTTCTTCCTGGGATACTCGTTGGTAGCATGGATTAGTAAGAAACAGGGGTCTATTTCCTTATCAACTACAAAAGCAGAGTACATTGTTGCTGCTACTTGATGTACTCAAATCTTGTGGATGATTCAAACTCTTGCAGATTTGAAGGTAAACTATACTGATTTGATTATAATTCACTGTGATAACACTAGTGCCATTAGTGTCTCCAAGAATCCTGTTCTTCATTCCAAGACTAAGCATATCCCAATAAAATACCATTTTCTCAGAGAACAAGTCACAAACAGAGTTGTTCATTTGAATTATATCCCTTCCACAGAACAGATAGCAGACATCTTTACTAAACCCTTAGCCAAGACACCATTTGACTATCTCCGACAGAAGTTGGGTGTCATCCCATCTGACATCTAAGCAAGTTCATCCTGTTAGGGGGAGTTTTGTATTTATTGATTGAATATCTGATACCTCCTAAAAATACTACAACATCTCAGGGGGAGCATGTTCTCTTTGACATTGATGTCAAAGGGGGAGAAAAGAATTTGGGTGCCTTTGTTGCCATCAATGCTAAAGGGGGAGATTGTTGGCATGTTTTATAGGTAGTGTATGCTTATCATTGATGGCAAGTACAACAACGATGATGTCTTGAGTATAGGAAGAATGTAACAGACGAGCACCAGAAGTATTTTGGGAAGACGTTGCAGAGCAAGATCGATAAGATCATAAGAGATAGTGTAGAGGATGGTTGGCATGCTTTACAGGCAGTATGTGCTTGTCACTGATGGAAAGATCAGAGTATGCAGCAAAGGAAAAACAAGGACAAAGTAAGCTCAGGAGGAATTAGCGCAGAGTCGAACGCAGTGCCTAAGCTCGGTAGGAGAAGCGTCAGTGATCGTTGGATCCATTTAAATTCCCGAAAGGAGGACCGTCAGATCAGATTGTAGACAAGAAGAACGCACAAAAGAGGAGGACAGATCTCAGGCGTCAGATCTTAGCATAAGTTCCGACCATCGTTGGATCAAGAAGAACCTGCACGTTCTTTAAAGTGCAAGATCGAAGTGGTGGTCCAACTCCATTTTGGAGTTTTGGCTATCGGGATTTTAGAAATCGGGAGATGGATATGTCAAGAAATCCTACCACAGGAGTCTGGAAATCACAATATGAAAAATCACGACAAGATCAGGATTGTTGGGTCCATAGGACAGGTGGTGAAAGATCATCATTTCGTTGACTAGAGAGTCAAAGGAACGTGGTTCACTAACATCTCGAAATCGCGATATGCAAAATTGTGAATTAATCCTAACCATCGTATCGAGGACTGATCTGAACCATTGATCAGGCACAATGAAGGCTCATGGAGTTGTGAAGCCTCAATAAAATATTGACCGTTGGTCCAAGAGGGACGCGTGGCAGAAGATCAGAGCATGTCAAAGACTCCATTTCATGGTTTCGCGAATCGCGACTTGGAGAGTCAAGATACAATACCATAGGAATGCCAAAATCGTGAAATGATCTGAGCCGTCAGATTAAGGTTTGATGTGGATCGTTGATCCAACCCCATTTCGGGGTTTCGGATACTAGAAGTTGGAGTGTCGAAACACTTTGCAATAAGAATGCCAAAATTGCGATATGCGAAATCGCAATATGATCGGAGCCGTTGATTCAAGATCTGATCTAGACCATCGAATCATAGGACAAGTGGCAAGCGATTGGAATTTCACTGACTTGGAGTCAACAGAGCATGGTGTGGAAACTCGCAAGATGCGAGATCACGATAAGACCTGGATAGTCGGATCTATGGAGATTTCAATCGTCGATCACACTCGATGAAGTTTATAAACTTGCGAAATATGAAGCGCCTTTTGGCACAGCCTGTGGTAATGATGATCATACAAAGCACTCACTGTGAAGAGATGCAGAAGCATTGCGCATATTGCATGCACAAGGTGCACAGAAGCTATAAGAACACGACACAGAGAAGTGATGAAATTGTTGCTGAGGTGAAGTAATGCATGTGTGAGGAAGTAAAGAGGTGGTGCAGCAGATGAAATGTATAGGAAACAAAAGGTGCATTGAATAGGAATGGCACACAGAGCACAAAAGGTAGAAGAACAGAATGGGCAGCGGATGCATGCTGGAAGACAGTGAGGAAGACTGAGTAGCAAAATCTTGCAGAACAGTGATGAGACTGGTAAGTTGTTATTGAACACTATATCACTGTAATTGGTTTCAATATTTCATATTCATATTTCAGGGTGGTTGGGAGGTGCTAGGGAGGACTGGTGTCCTCAGAGGTTCAAGTGGGTGCTCGAACACAGGGAGTTGTATCTCCCTTCTAGTTGATGCTAGAGAAACCAGGGAGTTGGTGTTTCCTTCTAGTTGGTGCTAGAGAAACCAGGGAGTTGGTGCTTCCTTCTAGTGGGTGCTAGAGAAAACAGAGAGTTGGTGCTCTCAGCAAATTGCAGCTTGCAAAACAAAGTTTGTAGCCTCACATTGAGTTGGTGCTCAATTATAGATGATGTACATAACTTAAAAGATTGCCTATCATTTCGAAGAAGAAGAGGTTTTCTCCCTTTATGGGTTTCCTCATGAAAATTTGTCTCTGTGTATATCTTATGTGTGACTGATGCTCATTATTTTATTGTCCATATGTTGTATAATGTTGATGATCACTTGAAGAAAGATTAAGAATGTATTAATATTGTTAAAATTGTTTAAGCACAATAACAATTGATTCACCCCCCCCTCTCAGTTGTCTTAGTAATTTCAACACTTAGCTTGTTTTTTCTGATTTAAAAGTGGTTATAAAAAAAAAAAAATTAGGGTTTTTAGACAAGTGTCAGAGTCATTTTTTTTTAAATTGCTAGTGTGTGATTTTTTGACGTGATTCTTTGCGATATGCGATTAGGCCAGAATTGTTTTTCTTGGTTTTTTCTTGTTAGTATTTTTCCTTTTTGCTTTACCAAGCATTTAAATTAAACAAAAAAAAAAAATTCTCTCTTTTCATTTTCTTGTTTGGTTGAAGAGTGTGTTTCTGCATTATTAGCAAGGGAAAAGTCGTTTATTTTATAAGTTTTTTGTAGTTTACTTAGATCATAAGTAGCTTGTAGTCAAGTGAAATTTCTTTTGAGTTTGTTTTCCAAAATCTTAGAAAAATAAAATAAAAAAACAATATTTTGAAAAGTTGTTGAAATTTTGCATTAAGTAAAAGTTTTTGTTTCCAGCTTTTTTATTCATTTTTTCTTTCGTCTTTTACACATCATCAGTTTCACTTTCATACCCCTTGACGTAATACAAAGCCATAAAATTAACGCTAAATCTAAAATTTACTAGACTTTTATGTTTGTAGGGTTCACCAACTAGTTCAGGATTAGGGCCTTGGATTAGGTTGGAGAGGAAACTCTTCAAGGCCTTTTAAAATTAAACATTAGAGTCTGAGTTAAGGAGTGTCTAAGTCCAGTATCATGAAATTTATCCGTGACCCCCCTCTAACACAAGGGATAAACACGAGGTCGTGTGCGGAAAGGTAGCAGAGATAACCCCTCCAAAGCTGGACCAATCGTAGTGGAGAACACATATAGAGTGCTTGTTTTGGGATTCCGTCGATTTCATTTTCCATGGAGCTTCGTGGATCTCGAATCCATTCGAGGTCCTCAGTTGTATTTCGTACCACTTTCTTTCGATACCCTTGACAGGTTTTGGGCTCGATACCCTACTCATTGTGGTCTACCCGACTTTCGACTGTACCCACCTGGTGATTGTTTGCGCGCTGGCAAACTAGTTGCCTATCTTTTTTAGGGACATACACAGGTGACTACGGGGGTATACCACGGTACCTAGGATAGAAATCGGGCCATGCTTTGCAGAGTATACCTGGAGGGTTCTTCCGTGTTCGATTTTCACTTGCATCAGTAAGTTGCTCTAGTGTTGGTTGTTGTAACTGTTCTTCCAATTAATTTAGTGTTTGCCTGTCTTATCTTCTAGGGACTTTTTTAGTGTGTGTTACTTTTGAACGTTTAGACTACCCTAGAGTGACTTTGATCTTCTCACACAGTGGAGGATCATGAGCTCTGCCGGTCACGAAGGCTTCTTGGCCTGCCGCCGGTTACACTGGAGCCACCCCCGCCACCATTAAGGTGAAAGTTAGACCAACAAGGGTCTTTTGAAGCGACTGGGTTACAAGAAATTGTGCCTGACCAACATCAAGAGGAATCGACCATTTTGGACCTTGAAGCAACTACTCTTGGCCCGATTGAAACCCCAACCACTGATTTATTGGCACCTTTCATCGTACCAATTCAATTTTACGAGCGCCAGACAGTGTTGCACACAGCAATGGAAACAAATGTTGTTACTCCTTTTGGGAATTCCTCAATTCCCACTACAGTTGTCACCACAAGAGAGTCTTCGCCTCCTAACCCACCATCATCGGTCCGAGCCACCATGGTCTCGACCGCTTCTACATCGCACAGTTTTCTGATCCCGTCTTTGGTGATGGCTACAACCCCTTTCACACCAAGTACGACAGGCCCTCCGTTCTCATACGAGATGCCTAGTTCAGGTACAAGTCTTGTACTTTCCTACTCCACTTTACAGACTTCAGGTCTGGGGGCAGGGAGCTCTAGTGCTCCTCTGCAAGGTCACATAGGGGGCACTCTTTCTTCTTTTAATGCTTTCCCTTACGAAGGAGGTCATACCCCTCCTTCGTCCCCTTCACTCGGTGGCTCACATCAGTAATCCGTCGGGCAACCTAAACACCATAGTTTATTTGGAGCGGGGAGTCAAGGACCACCTTCGCATAGTATGCTTGTAGGTTCGACACCGTTTTCTTTGGATGGAACGTTTGGTAACAACGCCTTCTCATCAACCGCTTTCCCGACTGGGGGCAATCCCAGTTTTGGACAATATACTCCTATGCAGGGTGTTATTCCTGCACAGGGGGCAAACCTAGGAACTTCTTCCGCAGCAGGGCCTTGGAATTCTTAGCAAGGATCCATTCCCTCGTATGGAATGTTGATCCGGGGTAATTCTTTCCACAATCAATGGAACCCCGGACAAACTATTATGCCTATCCCCACGAGACTGACATGGGGCAACCCTTCCCAGAGTCCTTCGAATATAACGCATGCCCAACCATCTATGTCCTATTTGGGAAATCAGTCGATGATGTCTCCACATATGAAAAATCCATACACTGGCCAGGGCCATGGTTTCTACCAAAATCCAGGCCAGCAGCCAAACTTTTTCTGGCAACCTGGTGCCAGTCAAACTCCAGGCCCCTTTTTCCCAGTTTATCACCAACAACCCAAACTACCCTTCCTGGCGACTTTGCACTTGCCTGATTTGACAAGGTTGTTGAATGACCCCATTTGTCATGATCTGCGTTGGCCCCCTATGCCGACGAAGTTGCCTTTGGACATTCCAAAGTTCGAAGCCAAGCCTAACGAAGATCCATGAGATCATGTGACTACCTTCCATCTTTGGTTCTCATCTAACTCATTGAAAGATGACTCCGTACAGTTGGGATTGTTTCAACGTACTCTCATTGGGAGTGCCGCGAAATGGTACATTGAGCTCTATCGCTCAAGATACTCTTCCTTCGATGAGCTGGTAATGGCTTTCCTAAACCATTTTCAGTTACCTATGAGATACGACGCTGGCACAGAGCTGCTGGCCAATTTTGAGCAGATGACAGCGGACCATATCTCTGATCACATTCGAGAATGGAGACGCCGGAAGAGTCTCATTAAGGTGCCAGTCCCACCAGCATTCCTTCTTGAGTGGTTCCTTAAGTCTTTGGTCCCGTAGTTATCCAAAGACGTCGCAATGTCGGGTGTATTCTCCGAAGAAGAGGCCATCATGAGATCTCAACAATTTGAGCTCATATATTCTCAGTCTGGTTTATTATACAACATCTTGCCAAATGTGACACGCTCAATACTGGATAAAACTAGATAGAGAGTTGGAACACATGCCGATGGTATTGTTGGTTTAGCACACACAAATCCCGTTGAGCAATTGACGAAGCAGTTGCAATAGTTATCTATACAACATACAACGGCCAGCCAAACTACTACTTTGGTTGCTCCCCCTACCCAAATGTCAGAAGTACACACAGTGCAATCGACTAACCCAAAGGCCACCCAACAGCCGGAAAGAAAGAAAAAACAATGAAAGAAGGGTAAGGGGGATAAAAAACCTACCGATAATGCTGGCGGGGACAACATTGAAAAATGGAAGGCGAGGTATCCATGCAACTTGTGCGCAGAAGACCACTCGACCCATCTATGTCCTCGACTTGTAGAGGCCCAAAAATTTGTCACGTAGCAACAACAGACGGTGTTGACCAATCCATTTCAACATGGGCAAAATCTAACTTAAGCCTCTGCAAGAACAAAAGGGGGCAGCCAAGAAACAATGACACACATTCCCAAAAGTCCATTTAAAAAAGATTCTCATAACCCAAACGCTTGGGCCACCCAGAACTAATCTATGGTGGAGGATTTATCACAAACCCCTTGTGCGATGTCCGCTTTGGAGGTCCTCCAAAGTTGCCCTTCCCAGAGGAAAGCCTTGTTAACCGCTTTAGGATCTACTGAGACTTGTAATCTGGGTACAATCATGCTGGATACAACCGACTTAAAACCTCGTCTACCTTACCACGTAGTGTTTCAAATAGTAGTGGCTTATCCCACGAAAACTTTTACACAGAATATCTTCCGCACAATGGTTGATGAGGGCACCTCGACATGTGTTATGTCATTGGCATGTTGGAAGGTTGTTGGCCAGCCCATTTTGTCTTTGTCACCTACTCTCCTCATCTCTTTTGACGTTCATTTGTTCCGACCACATGGTATCGTTCCTTCTTTCCCCATGCAGTTAGGAGGGAAGATCGTATGTGTTGAAGTAGAGGTAGTCGATGCTCCCCTCGACTATAACCTCTTGTTAGGAAGGAGTTGGACTTATGCCATGCAAGTTGTGGTTGCTACAGTTTTCTGGGTCTTGTTGTTTCCACACGAAGGTCGAATAGTGACCATCGATCAATTGTCCTTCTCCAGACCTGACCCTGCTTTAGGGGCATCCACAATCCTGATGATTGATAATCCTCAACCAGGTGTCATCAACGTAGGGGTTGGTTTGTGCCCATCTTTGATGGGTACCTTTGATTACCCGCCCCCTCAAGGTGATATCAAGTTTATATCCAATCACCATAAGGTTGAGATTTTTCAAGTTTCGTCGTTCCGCATGACTTACTTCAACGATCCATGGACACTTCCTTCCACATCGGCCATGATGGATGGGACAGGACACCAGGGCATGTCCATGCGCTTACCTGCAACTGAAGTAGCGTACTCTTTAGTCCAGCAAACTTCAGCCCGCACTGATCCAACTCCTGAACAAGAGTTAGATCCACTTCTAGAGCCTGTTTGGGCTCAGGGTTCTCTCGCTCACACCGATTCATTGGACTTAGTCTTTCCCTCTGATGAAGCAATAATTGAAGCAATGACTATTCTGGATAAACCCTGGGAAGATCTTCATCACAGATCATACTTCCTCCTAGAGTTAAGCCGAATTGAAGCGGGAGAATTCACCGTGACCATGATGGGAGAGCGGTCTTGTCTTATTAATCCCTTAGCTACACACGAGGTTTATGCTGAGGGTAATATGGAAACTATCACTGAAACCTTACTGCTCAATATCTCCCAAAACCCTGGCGTCGTGGAGAATGTCTTCATTGGAGCAAACTGCTCCCCTGAAGAGATTCAAATCTACACAGATCTTTTCAAAGAATTCTGCGACGTTTTTGCCTGGTCTTACGAGGAAATGCCAAGCATAGATCCAAGACTCGTTGAACATGAAATCACAATGTATCCTGATGCCAAGCCAGTTTGGCAGAAGCTTCGTCCAGTTAATCCTAAGAAAGCAGCAGCCATTAAGGTTGAGGTTGAGAAATTGCTAAAAGCCGAGTTTATATATCCTATCCATTTGACCCAATGGGTGTCAAATCCCGTGACGGTCAATAAAAAACAAGGAACGATTCGTGTATGTATCGACTTCCATGATTTGAATAAGGCATGTCCCAAAGATAATTTTCCCACACCATTCATCGACCAGATCATTGATGAATGTGGGGTTTGCGAAGCCTTTTCCTTCATGGATGATTTTTCGGGATATAACCAAACTCAAATCAAACCCGAAGACCAACACAAAACGACATTCATCTGCCCATGGGGTACATTCGCATATTGTAAAATGCCTTTTGGTCTCAAAAATGTTGGAGCCACCTTTCAGTAGGCCATGTCTTTTGCTTTTCATGACCTCAAGCATATAGTCGAGGCTTATCTAGATGATTTAGCATCGTGATCTCACAAGAGAATGGATCATTCCACACACCTCCGACTTATATTCAAACATTATCGCTACTTTCAGATTCGCTTGAATCCGAACAAGTGTAGCTTCTGCATAACGTCGGGATGATTATTAGGTTTCATAGTATCAACAACAGGGATCATGGTCAATCCTCTCAAGGTTGAGGCAATAATTCAATTTCCCCCCCATGCACAATCCTTCAACTTCAGAGTCTACTATGCCAAAATCACCAAGGGATTTATGCGCTTACTGAAGAAAGATGTTCCCTTTTACTAGGATGATGCGGCTCAATGCTCTTTCGACGCATTGAAACATGCCCTCACAACTGCACCTCTGCTCCGGCCACCTAACTATAACAAAGATTTCTTATTATATCTGGCTGCAGCAGAGTCAACCATTGGCATGGTTTTAGTTCAGGAAGATGACTTGTTCTCAGAATACATGATCTATTACCTGAGCCAAGGCCTCGTAGGACCAGAACTTAATTATTCTCACATCGAAAAACTTGCGTTGGCAGCAATTCATGCTATTCAACGGTTCTGTCATTATGTTTTGTTTCGCAAGACCACCGTCATTGTTGTCATGAATCCATTCCAGTACATGTTGACACGACGAGTAATAGGCAGAAAAATCAGTAGATGGATAGTCATCCTCCAAGAGTTTGACTTAGACTTCGTTTCAGCAAAATCCAAAAAGTGACTGGTCTTCGTAGAACTCATTTCGAAACTTCCGATTGAGTCAGGTGATGTTGTGCCTGAAGAATCGCCTATCTGGGGAGATATGTTTTTTATCACATCTTCAGATCCCTAGTATGGAGATATACTTATCTATCTCCAGACTTTGAAGTGCCCCACCACTACTTCGCGCGATGAGCGTCGACGCATACGCCATCAGGCTAAGAATTATCTCATAATCGAAGATACATTGTATCGGAGAGGTGTAGACTGCATCCTATGTCGATGTCTCACTCATGAGGAAGCAGTTATCATACTTAACGAATTCCATACTAGAGCTTGTGGCGGTCATTTGTCTGGGTTGGAAACAACCCAAAAGATTCTACGAGCAGATTACTTATGGCTGACACTTATCAAAGATTGTATCGAATCGGTCAAGAAGTGTCATCCGTGTCAAATCTTTTCTCGGAAGATGAGGGCACATCCCGCTCCCATGTTTCCTGTCATCACAGTTCGTCCCTTCACCAAGTGGGGGATTGATTACACTACTTGAAACCCTCCTTCAGCAAGGGGGCACCGCTATATCATCGTAGTTGTAGACTATTTCAAAAAGTGGGTCGAAGCTATGCCAACGTTTAAAGATGATGGAGAGACTGCAACTCTCTTTTTATTCAATCAGATAATAGCAAGGTTTGGCGTCCCGAGGGAGATTTTCACTGACCATGGCAGTCACTTTCAGAACCAAATGATGACTGAGTTAACATCAAATCTTGGGTTACGACAAGAATATTCATCGCCCTACTATCCCCAAGCACATGGGCAGGTGGAAGCTATAAATAAAACTCTTAAGACCATTCTACAATGAACTATCAACTCATCCAAGTCAAATTGGCATTTGATGTTATACTCGACATTATGGGCCTACCGAACATCTGTTAAGACTGCAACTAGATTCTCACCTTTTCAACTCGTTTACGGGCTGGAGGCAGTCTTGCCCATCGAATGTCAGATCACATCTCTAAAGTTGGAAGTACAATTATTTCCAGACACTTTTCCACTTGAAGAACAATTAGTATACCTTGAGCAACGTCATGATGCAGCCCTGGCCAATGAGGCTCACAAACATAAGGTCAAGTGTCAATATGATAGGTCCGTTCGTCCTCGGATTTTCTCTGAAGGCGACCTTGTCCTGGTCTATGACCAAGATAAGGACACCCTGGGGGTAGGCAAATTCAAACCCATGTGGTTCAGACCTTTCATCATAAAAGAGGTATTAAAAAAGGGTACTTATCGTCTGGTTGATTTTGAAGGGAATGCTTTGGCAGAGCCTAGAAATGGGCTTTACCTCAAGAAGTATTACTCATAGGGAGGTCACTGTGGGTAAATTTTTGTAACATATGTATAGTCTTTGTACTATTACTTTTTAGTTTATTTTAGTGTTATGGACATGTCATTGATATTATCTTTCGTCATTGTGGCATATGTCAAGTGATTCCGAGGTGTTCGTTGGGTATGAAGATGGTGCTAGTCGACACACTTCGAGGCTTGCCTCTGCAGCTTGGGTAATATTTACACCCCAAGGCCAATTATTATCTTTTGGAGGGATATGCTTAGGTGACACCACAAATAATGTTGCTGAGTATAGTGCAGTT
Organism: Picea engelmannii; assembly: GCA_009831015.1. Classification (NCBI taxonomy): domain Eukaryota; kingdom Viridiplantae; phylum Streptophyta; class Pinopsida; order Pinales; family Pinaceae; genus Picea; species Picea engelmannii. The sequence goes on along the minus strand of ML782470.1, from coordinate 236,147 downwards.
ATTGAGTTTCTTCATGACGCTTTGTCATTGGGTATCTCTCATCTCCAGGTCTATATCGATGCTCAACTGGTTGTCTCTCAGTTAAACAGACTGTACTGGGTTCATGATCCAACTTTACACTGATGATTCCTTAAGGTATGTCTCTTAGAAAAAAACTTTGATTATATTACATATTTTCATGTTCCTAGGAGATTAAATCAAGTTACAGATACTCTAGCTAATCAAATTTTAGATTGGCATCTTGCACATATATGAAAGAACACTAACATAATCATGTAAATACATTTTTGCAAACATGATCCATAAGACACAAAAGACCAAAAAACCATATATAATATCATAAAGTAACCAGAGTACATGGATGGACGCAAGCGCCTCAAAAATAGGACCGATAACGAGTCAAAGGGCTTATGCCCTCAAAAAATATATACAAGTAGTGCTCGTGGCATGTCAAAATGTCTAGCTAAATTCAGGGCCTGTGGGCCCTGTTATACTGGTCCATAGCATTGGGTAAGTTCCAAAACAACCGGACCCACGTTCGTGGTGCCCCCACTACATGAGGCTGCATAGACGGTGGTAGGTCCTCAATCTCTGCCATCGGGACCATGCGAGTGAGCACAGTGAAGTTATGCTCAACCCGTCTCAATACCCTCTCAGACTCCCCGATTGGAAGATCTCTTGCTACCATTGGTCCCCCGGCAGCGGCAGGTGCAGCCCCTGGCCAAGGATGACGACTGTTCCTCGCATAGTCAGCGGGTCGCACTGGTCCCACGTCTGCACACAATGAACACATATCCGTCAAATACTCTGGCATAACAAAAAAATGATATATATAACAAAACAACATAAAAATTACATATACAACACAAAAAACTACAAAGGTGGAGACTTACCCATCTCCCCACGCGCCTCACCACGAGGTACTGGTATCTCTGGGTCTCTCGAAAAATCAATCCCGGCATAGGGGTAGTCCTCTATAACCGGGATCTGTCGTGACAGCCATGCAAAAAAGTCATCATCGAAGGATTCATTGGTCCTTCCACCACCCTGATGTGGCAGTAGTACTTCCCATCTACACACAATAGGAAGAGAGGCTTGGTGTCCTCGTACCACTACTCGAGGACTAAAACTCGAAACTCTCTAAAAAAAGAACGAACACAGAATGGTCCTGAACCCGAAATTCCTATGTGTCCGCAAATGACAATATGTCAATTGCCTCTTCATGCACTCAAGCAAAGTGGTACTCCAATCAAAAACTTGTGCATTTAAGCACTGGACAACACAGTTCATCTGTGCGCAGGACGCCTGATGTAGAGCTGCAAAACCAGTAATTCGCCCAATAAGAAATACTATCACCTGTAGTAATAGGTTAGTGATCTTGCTTATAGGCACCTGTGTGCTCACACGGTCTGTATCAGCTGCATAGTATAGACCTATCAGTTCCTATATGTTATGCGGCCCCGCAAGAAAAGTCTGGAAATTGACTGGTTCCCCTCTCCTAGAGAGGCCAATCAAAAAGTAAATGTCCTCGACTGTGGGCACCAGTGACTACCCCTCTAACATGAATGTCTCTGCATCTGGATGCCAGTAGTCAACCAAGACATTCAGTAGCCTAGGTTGTGCCCGCATGAAAAGACATAGAAAAAAATTGAGTAACCCACATTGCAACAATGTAGCCACAGCATTGGGGTCTTCCCCGACCAACTCATTCACCTCTTCATGCTCTCTTTCTCTCCAATGGACATACATCCTACAAAAAGAAAAGGTTCAGGAGAGTTAAACCCTTTCTTTTTGTGTCTTTAGCATTCAATAAGGGGGCCCATGTGTGTTGTATTGGCGACAGTCGCATGTACACGCGGCCTATCCTGAGACAGCCCGCGTGGACCTAGGGATGACCTTTTAAAGGTCGACACCCCCCCAGAAAATGAAACCCAATACATAAATAAAAATATGAAATGCAAGATAAGGGAGTTTATACTTACTTGGTCCAGACAGAAGTTCGTTTCGTCCACTATAGCTCCTGGAATCACCACGTCAATCAAAGGGGGTCTTTTGGCTCCAGAGTCATTTTCCAAATCAACAATGGTGATAATGAGCTGCCAACTTCTATTTATAGACTTTTTGGCCTCTTTTTGTCACTTTTTTGGCCTCCCTTATCATTTTCTTTATACCAAAAATCATTTAGAGTGATTCATTAGTTATTTAGGAGGGATTTGATCGGGTATTGGGACCAGTTTTTTTTAGTTTTGAGTATTTTTCGACGATCCGTGGAAAAAAATTTCGACGATCAACTTGAACATATAGGTTAGGTTTCTACCCTGATTTTTGTGTCTCGTTGACTTTTTCCTTTAACATAGGATCGATCCCATCAGGTTGTGACACAAAACCATCATCTTTGCTTTAGAAGTGTCGCAACTTGGTGGTAGAGCTTACCAGAACATGAATGCCCTAGGTAGATCCTGGTTGCATTATGGTATTCATGTTTCCCCTAAAAACACTGTAGGCTCAGGAGTCCTTGTAGTTTTTCCTGAATACAAGTTTGAGCCTCATTTGTAAGATTCTTCTTCACTCTTGACCTCACCCTTAGGACTCCCAAAAAATAATGGTTCTTCTTTTAAGACCTTTTCAGACCCTCTAAACATGAAAAGATTGCCGAGCGATCTTGTGGCCTTTCACGCTCGTTAAACTAAAATTTGAGGTCACGTCTGTCTGGCGGTAGTTTACCCCTTTTTTGGTCCGGACGGTCAACTGTATGAACAAATGTATACTCTATGGAACCTCAGCTCTATAGAAGAGTACTCTCAGGTATAATTTTATCCCTTTTTCAAGCCTGAGGGACTAAACTTACGAAGAAGGAACCCCCATGGAGTCCATAGTTAATCTCTTTTCAGACTCCCTAAAATTGAAAAGATCGTCGAGTGACCTTATTCTTTCACACTCGTTAAACTGGTCCAGAAGAACATTCCTGACAGAGTCCATAGTTAAGCTTTTTTCAGACTCCTTAAAAATGAAAAAATGGCCAAGTGATCTTGTCCTTGTCACACTCGTTAAAATGGTTTTGAATAGACGTCTTGTCGGTGCTAGTTTACCCCTTTTTCGAACCGACTAGACTATGTTCGAAAAAGGTACCCCAATGGAGTCTCCTTTTATGTTTTTTCAGACTCTCTAAATATGAAAAACCACCGAGCTTGCCTTCTCTAGGCTCGTTAAACTTACATCGAAGGACGTTACCATTGTGTGTTTTATTAAACCGCGTTTGCATACCTTAAACGCCAGCCTTGTAACAGTTTGCTTCTGCGTCTTAACACCTTTGGCCCCAGGAGGATTTTTCTTGAGTATCATTCTACTAGAACATCAGTCTTGTCCTTATGCCTTGAACTTGTATGTTTGCAACACTCGTTCCTCCATTGTAACGTAACATTCCTTTATTCTTTTTCCCACAATTATTAAAAAAGACATAAAAAAAAAAAAAAAAAATCANGGAAGGGAAAAGTATTTTCTTTATTGGCAGCATAATGAGTCGCCCTTAGATAAATCACATCTGTCTGTTTTGTTCATCAAACTATGGGATGTAGGACGACCTTAGGAAGCTATTCTCGCTATATTGAGTTGTGTTCTCCGTTGTTTGGTTATCCTTCCAAACATATGGAGAGTTTGCGTTGCCTCCTGCTTCGTAGACTTATGATTAATGCCATGTTGCCTGAGTCTCATCATTTTTCATGCTATTGTCCAAGGGAAGTTTGTCACCAAACCTGAGTTGGCCCCTCTGCAATTTGTCTCTTTCCCTCATACTCGACCATCCTAAATGTCCAATGAAGTCCTTGTTCGAAATCAAGGAAGCCTTCAGTCTGATCATCAAGATTATCTAGTCCATGACCAACGAGCCGTCGAAGACCTCTGGGTAATGCATTCGTACACTCATATTACACTCCTACCTGAGTTTTGAATATTTTTAAGTTGTTTCTCGAGATCTGAAGATCTCATCTCCAGCCATCAGGCCCTATCAGCTTCTAGAAGATGGATACTCTATATGTATATCTTTTCGATTTTGAGATGTAGCTTCGTTGTGTATTGTTCCCAGCTACTCTTTATATAATTATATGACATGGATCTACAGTGTATTTGATTGGTATCCATGATTCTATTTTATCCTGAGCATGGGTATGCCCACCTCGGTGAGACATTTTTTATTTTGCAGACGACGCCTCCCGGTTCCTGATCCTCGGGCTCAATCGTTCAGCACATCAGTAAAGATTGGTAATGTATTTCGGCCATCAGATGTTCTTCTGACCTCACACATTAGGGGACATCTGTTATAACCCTAAATTGCACCATCCATGCTTACCTGGCATCAGGCCATCTCAGATCCCTTCTTTGCTAAAGCACTGCTGAACAACTCTTTAAAAATCCTCTTTTATAAAGGCCCACGTACCCTACTCCATTAGTTCACGCGTGTACATGCTAACTGACCTCAAACAGCCCGCCTGGACCGACAAAAGCACGAAAAAAGGAAAGTTGCTGACGGAACACACAACTCTGGGTGAGTTAACTGAAACTCCCAGCCATGCATGGTCGAGGGTTCGTCCAAATACCTAGCTGCTTCTAACCTATAAAAGAAGGGCTAGGGGTCCCATTTGGAAGAGGAAAAATATAGCAAAGAAACTCTGCCCATTTGCATATTCCCATTGTCCCAACCCTTTAACCATTCTTATGCTAGAAGAGAGACAAAGCAAAGAAGTTGGAGGACAGTTGAAGAGGAGCCTAGGATCAGGTTCACGAAGCGATGGCCAGTCTCAAATTTTTGTAAGTTGACTCATTCAAAGTAATAAAGAAAATGCTTTCCCTGTCCCAATTCATGATTTATTCATAATTTGTTAAGTATATGTTTGAATTTCTAACCTGTTCGTCTATAGGTAAGATGCATGTGTAGTTGTTGCTTGTCTTGTATGCAGGTCAACATTGGAAAGGAGAACTGCAAACAAGTGATCAAGTGTGACAAGGGATCGACATCAAATTCCTGGAACAAGGTAGGTTGATCTAGCCATGTTTTGCTGAAAAGAAATAGGATTTAAGTCTGGGAACGAAGGTAGAAAGTAGATTTTCTCTTGGTCATATCTGCATGCAAAGTATAACCATGTTTGCTAGTCCGTAAGGAGATTTCCCTCACAACACTACCCCTTTCATCGATCAAATTATCGATGATTGTAATGAATTTGAAGTCTTCTCATTTATGGATCGATTCTCTGACTATAATCGAATCGAAATTACCCCAGAGGGCCTACACAAAACCTCCTTTATCTTCCCATGGGGAACTTTCTCATATTGAAAGTTACAGTTTGGTCTTAAAAATGTTGGTGCAACATTCTAGTGGGCCATGTATTATGCCTTCCATGATATCAAACATATCATCCAATACTACCTAGATGATCTCCCTGCCCGATCTCCCAAGCGACCATATCACGTAGATCACCTATGCTAAATATTCATACGTTGTCGATATTACAACATTTTATTGAATCCACACAAATTTATTTTTGTCGTGGAGTCTGTTCGTTTACTTGGTTTCATTGTATCCAGGTTTGGGATAATATTTGATCCCCTTAAAGTTGAGGAAATCATCAACTTGCCTTCCCCCACCTTCGTAATCCAACTTCAAAGTTTGCAAGGGAAAGCAAACTTTCTTAGGCATTTCATCGCCAATTATGTCGAAATCACCAAAGGTTTCATGCAATTATTGAAAAAGGGTGTATCGTTCATTTGGGATGAACAAGCTCAACGATATTTTGATTGTTTAAAGCAAGTTCTTACATCCACACCATTACTCAAACCCCAAAATTACAATAAATATTTCATTCTATAGCTGGAAATTTTCGGTACCACCATTGGAATGGTATTAATCTAGACTGACGATCAACATAATGAACATGTTATTTACTATCTCGGTAAGGGTTTATTTGGTGCTGAACTTCAATATCCCTATGTTGAGAAGTTGGCATTGGAAGTTGTTTACGCTGTCCAACGATTCTAACATTATATTATGCTCTGAACCACTACCGTTATATCCTACGTGAATCCAATGCAATATATTTTTTTGCGCTAGATATTGGTGGTTTATACTCTAAATGGATCATCCTACTACAAGAATTTGAACTTGTATTCTCCACCCCTAATTCTAAAAAATACTTTATCTTTGTGGAATTAATGACTGATCTTCCCCGAGCCTTTGATGAATCTGTAGTACAAGATTCGTTGCCTGACGAATCTTTGTTTCTCATCGACTCGTCTGATCATTGGTATGGAGACATATTGATTTATCTCCAGACCCAACGCTTTTGACCCAAACTATCTAAGGACGACCGTCGCCGCATACACCATCAATCCTAAAACTATCCCATCGTCGGCGATACCCTTTACCTTTGTGGGGTACATATGGTATTACATTGATGTGTCATCCATTCTGAAGTCGAACAAATCCTCAATGAATCACACTCTAGAGCATGTGGCAGCACAGAAGGAAGAAGTAGAAATGAGAGAGAAGATATTGACAGATCATCTTAAGGAAAGAACTAACGATCTAAACCAGCTTAAGGTAGAGTTTGGTCAAGAAGAGAAAGGACTTGAAGAATAAATAATTACATTAAAAATTCAACTTGAAGAAGTGAAAAGAACAGAAGAAGTCATGAAGTCTTAGATGATGAAGAAAGAAGAAGAGGTTGAGAAGCTTAAAGAAACAGTTGTCACATTGAGAAGTAAAATCGTCAAGCTCAACAAGAACGTTGAAGAGACAGAAAAATCCACATCAGTGATAGAGAATGAAGAGAAGCACTCTAGGTTGTTAGAAAAGAAGGATGAAGAAAATCAAAAGAGTTATGCAGAATTACTCAAAGGAAGGAATTATGGTCAACCAGAATCTAAAAAAACTATTGAAGATACATCTTCAAGAATACCATCCATGTTCAAGCCACAAAGAAGCTTCAATCATGATCATGATTAATCAAGGCAGAAATTCAAAAGGACTACACCACAAAGAAGACCATTCACTCCCAGTTATGCAAATTTCTTTTATGGTCATTGTTTTTATTGTACTAATTTTGGACATAAGGTTGCAGATTGAAGGGATGATAAAAGAAATGGTCAAGCAAGAAGCACCTATGTGGCCCCACGTAACATTGAATGTTACAAATGTCATAACTATGGACACATAGCTAGTGATTGTAGAAATATGATCGATACTTCCATGAAAGAGAACACAAATATCATATATAAGAAATTATGGATAAGAAAACATGAAGAATAGGTGAACAAAGACCAGGTCCCAGAGATCGTAAGATTGGAAATAAAACGAGATGAAGAAAATTCTACAGAGAAAAGGAAATATGTCAAATACAAAAAGGTTTGGAAAATAACTGAAAGAAAGGAAGGACAGATAAATAAGGAACATGTTCAAGAGATTGTACTTTTAGGAATTGTAGTGAAAGATGAATCCATAGATAGAAGGAAAGAAGTCAGAGCTTAGAGAGACGATGAATCTATCAATGAAGATGATGATGAATACACATTAGAGAAGGAATTGTTCTAAGCCATCCAACTTAGAGACTCCCAGATAATATGAATAATAGACATGGGGAGTCTATGTGCTAGCTGAGACAGACCAAAGAACCATCCTACGAGCATCTTGCAGAGTTTGAGTAGACAGATTCAGTGCATTCAGTTAGAAGAAGTACAATATGATAGATCAATCAGTTGTAGTAGTACTTCATGATAGTATAGTGACATATGCGTCAAAATTATGGATAGTTGTGTATCAGACTCTTGGAAAGTATGGACCTAGATGGATTCGTAAGAACACTTATCAGGTTTGGAAAGATATATGGCAGTATGAAAAATAAAAAGCAGAAGATGAAAAAGAAGTATGCATCGAACAATCAGAAGGATTTCAGTTTTCAAAGAATGCAGATTACGTGTGCAAATTGAAGAAGGCCTTGTATGGTCTAAAACAGGCTCCTAGAGCATGGTACTCTAGACTAGATAAATATCTATAGTAGGTAGGGTTTAGAAAAGGAAGTGCAGACAACAACCTCTACATCAAGGTAACTCAATATAGTATTTTGTTAATTGAATTTTATGTTGATGATATTATTTTTGGAAGCAATGACGACACGTTAAGCCAGAAATTTGCAAAGGATATGCAGAATGAATTTGAAATGTCATTATTCTGAGAACTATCCTTCTTTCTGGGTCTTCAGATACGTCAAAGCAACCAAGGAATTTTTATTTCTCAAACAAAGTATATCAAAGAAAGGATAAAGAGGTTCAGAATGGAAGATTGAAAACCAGTTACCACTCCTATGCAAACCAGTTGCAAGTTCAACAAAGATGTTTATTCAAAGTCTACAAACCATAGTAACACAGGTCAATGATTGGTAGCTTACTATATATGACAACATCCAGACCATATGTAACGCAGGCAGTTGGACAAGTGTCATGGTTTCAAGAAGCACCAAAAGAATCACATGTCTTAGTAGTGAAGAGGATTTTCAGATATCTCAAAGGAACAAAAGAGTTTGGATTATGGTATCCAAAAGGAAAGGATCTATCACTTATTGCCTACACAGATGCAGATTGGGCAGGTTGCATTGATGACCGACAAAGCACCAGTGGAGCAGTGTTCTACTTGGGTGAGTGTTTAGTATCATGGCTAAGAAAGAAACAATCATCAGTATCCTTATCCACATTTGAGGCAGATTATATTGCAGCAACAGCATGTTGTACACATATTTTATGGATGAAACAAACTCTAATAGATATACAGGTTGAGTATGATGAGTCCATTCCAATCTATTGTGATAATACAAGTTCCATAAGTATCTCAAAGTACTCGGTGATGCACTCCAAGACAAAGCACATTCAAATCAAGTATCACTTTCTATGGGAACAGTTTGTAGAGAAGAACATCAGAGTTGAATATGTGGGCAAAAAAGAACAAGTGGCAGACATATTTACAAAACCGCTTCCAAGATAAGCCTTTGAGTATTTTTTCCAGAGACTCGGAGTAATTTCTACTCCAAAATGAATGCTTTTGAATGCTTATCTTATATGTCTTAGATTTACACAATGAATGATTTTGAAGAACAATTCAGGTCTGGAGATCAATTTCGGGAAGATTTCAGTCAGGGGGAGTATCCCCAAGGACAATTCAGTTAAGGGGGAGAAGCACAGATGGAAAGATACATTTTCCATTGATGACAAAAGGGGAGATATTTATCAGATGTAAAGGTAAATGCTTGGAGAAAAAGCACAAAGGCATGGTTCCAGGGGGAGCGATGGTCATAGGGGGAGCATGAGTTATATGATTTTAGTATTACATTAGAGTGTTTCCATCAATGCCAAAGGGGGATATTGTTGATTATTTGGGTTGGTTTTCATTGATGTTAACCCTTGAAGAAAGTCTAGTAGCGAATTCTGGTAGCACAAAGGTTTGGGTAATGGACCCAAGTTTGGTTGATGTATAATGGTATGAGTTTTAATATATTTGAAGTTAAGACTATTATGGATGGATAGTACATTTCATGCCATTTCCAGTGGTATGTGGAACGTCACATAACTCCTCACGATTAGAGATTTATGGCCATGTGAAGTTGGAGAACCCTCATGAGTCATCTAGAAGCCTCAAAAGGTCAAAGTAGTCAAAGTGGTTGCAAAGAAGAAATTATTTAAATAATAAAGTGAAGTGATGAGTGTACTATAAGTCAAATTGGATACAAAATAAATTATTTAAATGATAAATTTAATGGAGAAATTACTAAGTGGACAAGTGGTTAGAAGTGGGTTAGCCCTAAAATAAGGAAAGTAGTTTAAGATATTTTAGAAGGTAAATAATAAAGTGAATTGATGAGTGTACTATAAGTCAAAGTGGATACAAAATAAATGCTTTAAATAATAAATTTAATGGACAAATTACTAAGTGAACAAGTGGTTAGAAGTGGGTTAACCCTAAAATAAGGAAAGTGGGTTAAGATGATTAAAAGGTAACCCCTTGAGGAAGCTACATGAAAGTATAAATAAGAGGCAAGGCTCTCTCATTTTAAACACACTTGAGCATATTGAATATCTACAAGTGATTGAGGTAACCAAAGGATATCTAAGCCGAATTTAAGAGGGAAGGTGAAGTAAATAAGGTCAAAATTCAAGGGAGGATAAATTCTTTTGATGATGCTTTCTAAGGTATGTTATTTACAGGTCATCTCACCATTTTCTCAATAAAAAAATTTCTAGAATGATTTAGACTGTGAAATTGGGAGGCCGGTGAGGACACATATCCAAGTAGATGTGATAAAAATTTCAGCTTGTGGTTCGTTGTATTTTTGGAGTTACACTATGTGGAAAATATGGTTTGTGGCTAGTCCTGAAACTAGTCTAAAATAGGTGTTTCGGGGAAACACGTCATAACTTCTTCATAACAGATCCAAATTCAGTAAGACCAAATGTATTGGTTATAGTACAGTCTATAGTATTCTTTGTACTATTTTCAAATCTATACAACAAATATTCTGTGTGGGGCACGCTATACAAGTTCTCTCTCTAGAATAAGCCAAAATTCAACAAGGTATGCTATTTTTGCTATTACTCATTTTATGAGACGTTCCAAGTAGTGAAATCTGGAGGAATTGTATAAAAGACATTGAAGAACATTGTGTATTATTTTTGTATCTTTATTCATTACAGGTACATAGTTATGATTATTTCAAGTTAGGGTTGTTGACTAATCCAAAATTAGTCATGTGAGACTAAAGTAAAGTTTGATGAAAATGATAGTCTCTTGTTGTTAAAGTTAAGGAAGGTTTGCAAGTATGTGATCATATACACCAGGTCTATTGTAGAGTTACAAATCAGATTTGGTTGATGAAATTGATGCGGGATTTTGGTTGAGGTACATGTTGGGTACATGGTTGAGACAAGTAGTTGATGAGTTGGCACATACATGAGGTGTATAGTTGATGATGTTGGTACATCTTGATGAGTCATAGTTTATGTGTGTTTGATGCATGATTGGTACATATTTGGTGCATAGTTGATGCACGCATTGATGGTATAGGTTGAGGTATAGTTTGGTGCATGGTTGATGCACTTGTTTATGGTATAGGATGATTACAAGTTGTTTGGTATAGGTTGGTGCATGGTTGATGCACTTGTTTATCGTACAAGATGATTACAGGTTGTTTGGTATAGGTTGGTGCATGGTTGATGCACCTATTTATGGTACATGTTTACAACAATATATCTCACAATGATAGTGTGACAATGGTTCCATCATTCTACTTTTATTTCAGGGTGGTTGGACGGGGCAAGGACAGGTGGTTGTAGCCACCTTCGAGTTGTAGTTGGAGAACATAAGGGGTTGTAGCCTCCTTCTGGTTGTAGCCAGAGAATTGTGGATTTGGAGCTTCCATCAAGTTGTAGCCTAAGAAACTAGGGGATTGGAGCCTCCTTCCAGTTGTAGCTGGAAAACAAAGGAAGTTGGTGCTTCCAATAAATGTAATTCTTAAAGACATAAGAAAAAAAATTATGTGGTTTTCTCCCACTTTGGGTTTCCACATAAAAAAAACTGGTGTACTGTGTATGTGTATAATTGCTCATTTTTTCATTGTTTATTTACTCTGCAATTATTGGATAATAATGCTACATTGATATAACACTTTCAATATATGGTTAAAAAGGATTAAATTGCTCTACTACTGATTCACACCCCCCCCCCCTCTTAGTAATCCAACATGGGAGACAAAGGAAAAGGGCCCATTACAGAACCTCATATATGCGACTTTTTCATTCCTCCTAAATTGAAGTATTAAAGTGAAATTCACTATGATGCAAAATATGAAATATAATATAAAGTGCATGTGGATTTGATTTTCCTATCAGCAGGATGGGGCTTTGATACAACAAGTGGGAAAAGGTGGTGAGAAAAATGTAAGCAATTGATTTCCACTTGTTAACATAGGAACTCCCATTTAGAATATTATAAATATATAGATACTTTTGGATATTTGTGACACCTCATTCTTGACATGCAATGCTTCATACACAATCCAAACCTTCACTTTTGCATCCTTCTTTCCATTGTCATTTCCTCTCCCATCACCTTCAGCTATGTTCTTGGACTATTATCATGTTGAGGTATGCCTACCATATAGTTAGCCTATGATATTAGGAGGGGATTGTTATCATGGAAATAATCCTATGTTGATTCCTTGATTGCATGGCGCTATTAATTTTGCATGAATCCAATTAATGGGATATTTAGTGATGGAATTTTTTATCAATTGCACTTCCTGAGAAAGACCCTTATTAGAATTGTAGAATGCACCAAAGTTGTAGTCAAGTTACGAAGGGTTCCCCAAACAGTGAGATTTATGACATTGGAATGGTCAAGATAATGTGTGTACTAGCTTGGGGATAATATTATGCATTGATGAGTGTTTCTAGAGGGTGCCACATAAATCTGCACAAGTTCTATTATTATTGAAATTATTGGTTATTTGTGTTCTCTGGCTTCGATCATGCAGTATTGTTACCTAGGTTTCATTTGAGTGGGATTACCTATAAATATAATTTCACCCTCATCGCTTCATAGCCCAACGTAGAGGTGGTATCCATAGTGGATACCTATGATCGGGGAAAATACGCTCCTACATAGTCAATTCCACATGCATGTTGTCTAAAAATGATAAATACATTTTAATGACTTCTATAACTCTACTGCAATGATTGAATAGGATGTTCATACTGTGAATTTGTGTTCTTTGGTTGTTAGATTTATATGTTGTTTTGTTTATATTGTGTTTGAATGGGAGATAGATGGATAACAAGTTATGTTGTATATGTTACCCCTCATATAACATGAGGATTTTGATCCAGATTGAAGATGATGCCCAAGCAAGGTGCCTTTGGAGTATGTTGGATTTTGAGCCAAATCTTTTTTGTTTGGAGGTAGATGCATCATGGATTATCATAAAGTTTCCATCCTCATCACACATGTCAAAGGGATGCAGGTTGATGTGATGGAGCTCTTGGTTTGATGAGGAGTGTATCATTTGTGCACACTCTCCTAGACACTTCCATTATGACAGTTTACCTGTTGAGAACTATGTGGGTGTTGAGGTGTTCTAGTGAGGGTTGTCCACTTGTTCTCTTGCTGTTACCCCCTAAAGCACTCTACCTGTGAGATTGTACCTTCATTTTCTTATTGGTGGAGCGGCTTGGTCAAAGAAGGTCTATTACCTTGATTATTCTTCACTATGTTTCATGGTTTATCTAGTAGAGTGTTCCCCTATTTGTACATATTCCTAGGTGGTTTAGCATTCCAATGACTATATTGGTGCATTTTCATGGCATAGTTTTCCTTGATTGGGGAGCACCATAGTATATGGGTTATTCATAGAAATTGGGTGGTGTATTTGAGATGTTTCGTTACTTGTTTGATGGATTTTTCCCTTGTTCATCACATCTTGGCACATTTTTCAAGGGGGGATAACTTCCTTTCACATTATTCTAGTTCATTACACTTTTTTATTCATAGTTTTGGAAAGGTTTTGATGGTTTCTAGCACATTGTTTCACATGATGGCACGTGGTTTAGGGGAATTTCATGATTGTATTGGAGATCCTCCCACTTTACATGCATATTATCCTAGGATACATGGTTTATGGAATTACTTGAAGGATGTGTGGTGGCTATACACCTGGACCTAACTGTTAAACATCAAAATTACTCACTTCAATAGTGTCGCAAGTGTCGTCATTACGAGTGTTGTAAGTGTCGCATCTTGTCCGCAAGTTTCGCATCTTGATTATAAGTGTTGCAAGTGTCAAAAAACATCATACTTCCATATTGTATATGTTGTGCCTCTAACTAAATCACGAAGACACTTAAGACACCTCAAAGGGTGGTTTGGAAGAAGAAAAATCACTTGGCAAGAAGTACAAGCCCTTTTCCATTGGAAAAATCACTAAAAAATTGATTTTTGGAGAGGAGCGCTCCCCTACCCATTGTTAGGGAGAGATGGCGCACCCTGAGCCTCTTTGGGGAGTGTTTGAGCACTTTGTGCACCCCTTTATGGGAGTGCTACCCTCTTTTGAGAAAATTTTGGGTTTGTTGAGGCAAATTAGGGAAGAATCCCTCAAATCCTAAAGGTAGTTGGATTCGAATAGATGGTCAAGGCATGATCTTAGGGGAGATCCTCAACTAAAGGAGAGGAATCCTCAACTCATCCCAAATATCTCTCAAGTTTTTGGACCCCTCCAAGGTTATATAAGGAGGCCTTCTCATGGTGAAAGGCAGAATAGAGACTAGAGGTTGATACCAGAATTATGATCCTATAAGTAGTATTGACAGAGAATGGAAATTTGGAATTACATCAAACTTATGATCTCATGAGTGAGATGCCATCAAAGCAATCAGTGGATATTGATTGAGAAAATGGGTTGGACAAGGAGAACTAGAAGAGGCTGTTGCACCTTCATTCAAAGGATTGTAAGTACTTTTACTTGTTCTCATTAATATAATCAATGCTTGACCTGTTTCTTTCAAACTTGTACTTGTTACATATAAGTTTGTTTGCAGTAGATGGATCTATGATTGAGATAATATCAGTAGAGTAGGAATTCCATTGTATCTTTGTTTGTTTTGCAGGACCTATCAAGGAGCTCAAGATCGAAGCTCAACCTGGACTTTGCAGGGACAAACGTCGTTCATAAGGTCCATATCTTTCTCCTTCTCTTTCATTCACTAGATTTATTAGATATAAAAGGAAGTCAGTGTCCATGTTAATCACTTTCTTTATTGGCCTTAGGAGTCTAGAGACCAACAGGGAATCCACTTGTCCACAGGGGGATCCACCTACAACAGAAATTGGTGACTCCACTAGGGAGGAGCTATGATTTTCGTTTCCATTCCCACATCTTGTTTTGGCCCTTTTCCCACTAATTTTATCTTCCCCATATTGTCATGTTGATTCTTATATTGGTTTTATTGCCTCATTATGTCATCAGGATCACCCTGATTGAATTCTCTGGTGCCCCTTACACCAGAGCGCTACTCCATTTTTGTGAGAAATTCTCCAAAATTTGCATTTTTCTGAAGCTATTTCTAGGTTTTGGGCATTTGCTCAGGGTTCCATACTCTCAATCCATCTTGATATTGGATTTAAAACACCATTCTTTTTGAGAATTCATCCTCTCTTTCTTGGATTTTTGACATTTTTCCTTGCTTTACAATAACTCTTTGTCTTTGCTAACATAGAGTTAACTTGTTGTTTTCTTCTCCTTTATCTGATTGAGTGAAAACTTTGGTGAGGAAATCCAATTTCTCTGAACCTTTTCATTTGATATTTGAAGTCAACTTTCCATCATTTCTCTCTTTTTTTGAGGTTTTTTGTTCTTGTTTGCAATTTGGTTATCTTTGTCCTTCTTGTCTATTTCACGACGAGAGTGTATTTTTTGTTTTGTGTGAAGTTTTCTTCGGATTGTTTAATCTTGAAGTCTGATTGACATTTAGAAGTCTTGCATCTGATTATCATTCACATATAAGAAAAAGGACATTTTTTAGTGATTGGTTTGGATATTAGAAGGGATTTCTGAAATTTTTAGCATTGCATCAGATTTGAGTGAGAAACAAATTGATTGAGGACATTTCATATTAGTGTTTGATAGTGAAAACAACTTTCTCTCTTTCCCTTAAATAGCCATTCATCGAAATAAATGATTTCTTATCATATTCTTGTGCATTTTTGGGAATTGAGTCATCATACCATCAGTTTCATTGTCATACACCCTTTGAGTAAAGAACATCCATAAAATCAACGCTAATTAAAAATTATCTAGAACATTTTTGTTTTTAGGATCTTCCACCAACATTAGAATAGGATTAGAACTTTGGATTAGGCTATGAGTACAACTCTCCAAAGTTTTAAAAATGAACATTAACATCATGAGATAGAGAGAGTCAAATCCAAGTGTCGTATAGGCTTTCTGGGATCCCCCTCTCACACAGGGGTTACACACAAGGTCGCATTCGGGTGAGTTACAGAGATTATCCCTTTGTGGTTCAACTGTTTGTAGTGTTTGCATCGTATATTGGGGGTCACTTGAAGGTATACCCACGATTATGTGTGGGAGCCTCTCGAGTTGATTTCAGACTTGTTATCCTTCCCATAGGTTCGGATCGGACTGTCGACTGTACCCGCCCAGGGGCTGACTGTGAGTTGGTGTCCTTAGTTACCATAATCCTTAGGTACTTACATGAGGTGACAGTGATGGAAATCTCACTGCACCTGGGACAGACATTGGTCAAACTCACTCAGGCTCCTTGGAGCGTAAATCCACAATTACTGCGTGGAAGCTTGCACCAAGGTGAAAGTTCGTTAAGCAGGTCTCTATTGTAACTGTTCCACCATATCCTAACCCTTCTTGACTTGTTCACACGACATTGGATTTCATCACCAAATAGTATGATCATCGAGAGAAGTCTTGTTTTCTTGGTTTTGATTCCTAGATTTTGTTAGCGTATGTTGTTTCTTTTTGTTAGTTGGCCCTAGATTTTCAGCGTGTATTGTTATTCTCCAAAATTGATTCTATATATGATAAAGGTCTGCACCGATCACGTAGGATTCAAGGGCTACCTCCAAAAGGATACTAACCCTTACCTTCTAACCCTCCAAAAGACAACTACCGTGGAGAGGTAGAAAATCAATCTGACGCTGGAAGTGTTGTTGCTCCTCCGTTAGATAAATCAGAAGGCTCTTTGGTTATGGTTGAGAATCCCACTCCTCAAACCACATATGTGTCGGTAACCCCTCTAGAACCACTTTTGCTTCATTTAGACTCCCTTGGGAATGTCATAGACGAAGAGGTCCCACGGTTACCGGAGAGAGATTTTACCGAAACATATATGGTATCCACAGAACTAACCTTTGGTGATGAGTATAGGACTCTTGTTCGTCCTAGCATTGCAGTAGATACAAATACCACACCTTCTCATTCTATATGGAGGACTTCATCGGGACGTGATCTCTATGAGAATTTTGAATCCTTTCGACAACCTTTTCATCCTCATGACCCTCCTGGTGAAACAGGACCATCCGGTCAAACTATGAATCACCCCATCGATCAGGTCATTAACCCTACTATTATGTCAGCACAAGTCCATCCTAATGTTGGACTCATCACCTCTACTCATTCCCAAGGAACTTCAATCCCTACCCCCTCTTTTAAAATCTTTCACTCTATAGCTCCACATGTTCTGCACGATCCTTTTGGGACATCTTTTCACCCAAGAATGCAGACCCTTGCCAGCCAAATACAACCGACTAGAGGGAAACCACCATCTAGCGGACCTATCCTTCCTGGAGGAACACCATTCTATGGCGGGCCTACACCTCCCGGGGGACATCCCCCTTTTCATGCTCCTCCTGGAGGGCAACCTCCCTTTGCCAGTCATACCCTGGTTATTAATCCACCGCTGGCAGGGGGACAACCTTCATTTGTTGGAAACCCTTCACAATCCTGGGGAGTATCTTCAGGAGGAAATTTTACCCAACCCCACATTGGGGGGAACTCATATAATAACCCACAAGGAGGAGTATCAAAACATGTTCCTTCCAGGACATCTTATGGACAACCTTATCCGGGCGATATCCCAAACACCACCTGGAGTCCTCAGGGACAACAACCTTATCCTCCTCATGGGTCTAATGTGTATCCACCTCCGGGATCTACTCCTTACCATCCTCATGGGAAAAATGTTTATCCTTGTTATGGGAAAGCAAATCACTTGGCCTATAATGCTCAGAACCCACCAGGTTATGCAAATGTTTCTCATCCATCGTCAAATCCTGCTTATCCTGGCCAACAAAAACTGTATGTCGGAGGACCTACTGGTTACAACTATCCACCTAACCTAGTTTATGGTCCTATTGGTGTTCCTATGCCACACTAGTATCATCCACAATTTAACTAATAGCTACCTTTCCTTGCGACTCTGGATCTCCCAGACTTGTATCGGTTAACTAATGATCCTATTTTTCATTCACTGGTTTGGCCAGTCATTCCAGCTAAACTTCCTTCTGATATTTCGAAATTTGACGGAAAATCTGGAGAAGACCCAAATAACCATGTGACGAATTTCCATTTGTGGTGTTCATCAAACTCCCTCATGGATGATTCTATATGTTTGCGTCTTTTCCAGCGAACACTTACAGGCTCAGCAGCAAAGTGGTATATTGAACTACCACGTGCTTCTTTTCATGATTTCAATTCCCTTGCCATGTCTTTCCTCACGCACTTTCAACTACCTATTCGCTACGAGACGGGTACTGAACTCTTGACCTCCCTTCGTCAAAATGACTCCGTGCATATCTCTGACCATATTCATGAGTGCAGACGACGATGAAGGATGATCAAGGTCATCATCCCTGACATATTATTGGCAGAGTGGTTTACTAAATCACTTTTAACCCCAATCGCTCGCGATGTCGCTATGGGTGGCGCAGTCATCGAGGAAGAAACCATTGCTCGGGATCAGTACTTAGATTTGGTTTATTCACAATCTGGTACTTTGTATGATTTGCTTCTGAATGTTGCTCGAGCTAATACTGATCTATCCAAACCGTCATCCTCATCTCATGTGGACGGTGTTATCAGTTCTGTCAAAACTCAATCTACTTCCCAATCGACCAAACTCTCCTCTACTTGCCCCCAAACTCAAATATTTGAGGTGAATGTAGTTCAATCTTCCCCTTCACAACAATATGGAGGTAAGAAAAAGTCAAAGAATAAATCAAAAAATACTAATAACAATGAACAACCAAAAAATCAATCTCAAACACCTGCTACCGAAAATAAACCACAACAGAAACTGAAATTCCCGTGTATCATTTGTGGTGAAAATCACTACACTCGAGACTGTCCACATCACAATGAAGTGGCCAAAATTTTCCAGGGAAATTCACAACCCGTTGTTCTTACTCAGCCTTTTCCACAGCAGCAATCCATGGTTGCTCAAACCCCCTCTCTTGGGGGTAGTTCTATCCATCCTCATGATGAGGCCTCAACAAGTGCACATATTTATATGTTTAATGGGATTAATTTGAACACTTTCTCTAAGACATACGAAACACCAAGTAACCCTGAAAAAGGAAAGGATACTAGCGGTATCGATACTTTACCAGATCCCTCACCATCCTCCGTTAGTCCTCCATCGATTAATCCTCCGTCTGGACCACTTCATATTGAGAAACCTATGTTTGACTCTATATTACGCCCTCCTAAGAGCACTATCCGCAAAGCTACCTTTAATCCTAGTTCATGTGTCACCCAGAACTACAACATTGTTGAAGATTTGGCTCAAGCACTGTGTGCTATGTCTGTGTTAGAAGTTCTACAGCACTACCCCAGTCAACGTAGAACTCTCTTGGCCTCTATTGGCACTGTTGATCCTGAGTCGTCCAACCATATCATGTTTAACCTAGACAATTATGCGTCTTGACTCTCCCACCAACTTGCTTTCCAAGTTGATGTTGTTGTTCACAATCAACAAATCCACTGAACTATTCTGGATGAGGGAGCCTCAACTTGTGTCATGTCTTTGGCATATTGGAAAGGTTTAAAATCACCTGCACTTAACAAATCCCCAACGATGTTACGCACCTTCGATGGGCAAGGTTTTCATCCCCATGGGATTTTACAGTCCCTGCCCATCCAATTGGGTGGAAAAACTATCACTGTTGATTTCAAGGTGGTCGATGATCCCCTCGATTACAACTTGTTACTTGGAAGAAGTTGGTTTTATGCTATGAATTTCGTTGCCTTATCGGTCTTTCGATGTGTACAATTTCCTCATCAGGGAAAAATTGTCACTATCGATCAGTTGGATTTTTGCACAACCGATGCTCGCACTCCCGCTACCAACAATATTCCTTTCTTGGGAGACCACAATATCACGTATGAAATCATTGGTGTTGGCTTACTAAAATACTCTAGCCTCATGGGTACCTTCCCTACACCACTTCCACCGACTACACATCATATTGCCACCATTGATATGATTTCAATCATGGCTTATCAATCTTTGGAATCAGCTGACCCTTTGATTGTACCTAGTCCGTTGGAATTCGATGCGCTAGGTGACATCGTGCCACTTAGTCCAGCCGAAACATCATATGTTTCTACTCAATCTGCTTCTCCCTCGTCGAATGACCAACATCTATTGGCACCCGACAGTTATTTGATGCCATCATGGTTAAGTTCCTTGTCATCAGCAATCGACTACATTTCCCCAATTTTTCCCTCGGATGAATCTATCCTGGAAATTTTGAGTATTGACGAGCTACCTTGGGATGATAACCATCATCGATCCTCTTTTCTTCCTCCTCGTGAAGAAATTTGGGCAGATATACAATCTATATCCCCTCCTGATGTCGATTTTCCATCGTCTCCCATGCCTTCAACTTCCGATGATTTGGATCCGGTAGTTGACATGGTGATTTCTTTGGTAGGGTTATTGGAGCCTTATTTCCTTACCCCTGTCGTGGCCCTCGACATGTGTTCCTTCCAAAGTGATTTTATTCCATCCAGTGAAGATCTCTTGGAAGCCATGACCGAGTTTTGTCCCTTGACATGGTGTCCTTCCAGAGTGTTATTCTCTTGTAACCCATGATCAAGAAGAGTCAATGAGCATAGTTTTACCTTCTCTATGGAAAGCTTGTTAAAAAATGAAATAGAGGTCACGAGCACGGTTTCTCTTCTCTGTGACAATCTCGTTAAAAAATGAAACAAAATCTTTGAGCATAGTTTTCCTCTTTGTATCAAGATCATTAAAAAATGAAACAACAATCTAGGGATTGAACCAGAAGCCCTGAGCATAATTATTTTTCTGTTGCAAGCTCGTTAAAAAAAGAAGCAGTCACCTCTCTTGAACCTTCTTTTCATCCACTCTTATCCTTTTTCTCCATCTAGTAGAGAAATTGGTGACAACCTCAAAGTCGGTGAATGAATTAAAGCTTGGAGGGCATGTCTCCAGCCTTTGATGATCATTCTAGAGTTAAGCCACTAGCTTTCAAGCTAGGGGCATACCGATCTTAATATTTGTTCTTTCTCATGCTCAAAAAAACATGAGAATGTAACCGAGTAGACTTTTATCACTTTTTCGGACTCGCATGGATATACAAAAAAGGAACTCCTTGGAATCGTCTTTGAGCTCTTTTCAGACTCTCTAAACATGAAAAGATTGTTGAGTGATCTTGCTTCCTTTCCCACTCGTTAAAAGGTTTGAAAGGGCATCTTTCGAGTGATAATTTATCTCTTTTTCGGCCTCGCGAAACTAACATTACGAAAAAGGACAACATTGGAGTCATCTTTAAGTTGTTTTCAGACTCTCTAAATATGAAAAACCACCGAGTTTACCTTCTCTGGACTCGTTAAACAATCATACATTGAAGGGCCCATACGGGATCAAACCCTTCCTTTTTCCAATTCATTAAACAAAGGAAGAGGGATTTACCGAAGGTGAGTCACATTGAGCATGTGTTACCCTCCTCGAGCTCGTTAAAATTAAAAAGAGGTACTCGTCTATCTGGATGGGGAAAAAATTGAAAGAAGCAAGCCAAGCAGTTTTTTAGAACACTACCAGTAACTCTTACGGTCTCCTTTGAACATGACACTTTGTTTTTGCACACATTTTAATCCGCTGAACCTCTGCACTGAGCCAATCCTCTGAGTTTATTTTACTCCTTTGGGTCACCTGACGAAAGTCACAACATCCACTGCATTATCAAGACTTGGTCCATGTCATGTTTTCGCTAATGTGCCTCAGTGTTCAACGGAAGTATCTGCCTCGAGAGTCAGCCATCACAAATATCATGTTTCAATACCCGTGTCAGTCCATGTTCATTTGATCTACCAATTACATCTCTGTGTCATTTTAATGTCATTGATGGGGGATACATAAAGGCCCTCCTTCGACGAGTCTATTCATGTCGACTTCAACACATTATCTAGGAACTAGACTTATAAACCAATTAGTACCTTGGGACCTGCATGCCTCAATGGCAGGCCTCCTCGTGTCCAACAGTGGGTTTACATCATTGACCTATGATCGGATGATTCCATGGATGTTCGACTTCAACTCATTCATTCACATTTGTTGGTATGTACTAGAGTACCTTGGGAATCATTGACATCAATGGTGATCTCCCTCAGGCTTGTTAACGGTTTACATCATTGATCGATAATCAAGTGGTTTCTACCATGTTCAACATCAAAACATCTATTCACATGGTTAGATTTGTACTACATTGGGATCAGCAAGAAGACCCTGGGTTGAGTTTTCACTCTTATATGTACTTTGCCCAGGCTGTGAAGGAGTTCTTTTGAACTATGACACATATATTGTTACATAGATCCACTTTGTATTGGTCTTGGCTATGTCTTGTCATCTCGTAGATCCATTGTGTATTCTTCATGGCTACGATCAGTTCAGGTCATAGGAGTATAGATCCACATTGTATCTGCAGTGGATATATCATTTTGTCAATATAATTATGGATCCGCAGTGTATTTTATGGTGGCCATACCTAAAAATTCTTTATCACTCAAGCATAGGTATGCCTGCCTTGGGTTTGAAACATGTCATAATATTTGTTTGATGGTTGTGTGCATCTTTTTCCAGTTTCTCTATGTCCATACCCTTGTTCGAAAAATTCTAAAAAGTACTTCAGTCATCATCGTCTTCTAACTTCATACTTTGGGGGGCAATCTGTTACACCTCAAAATTACTCACTTCGATAGTGTCGTCATTACGAGTGTTGTAAGTGTCGCATCTTGTCCGCAAGTGTCGCATCTTGACTATAAGTGCTGCAAGTGTCAAAAAACATCATACTGGCATCTTGCATATGGCATGCCTCTAACGACATCATGAAGACACTTAAGACACCTCAAAGGGTGGTTTGGAAGAAGCAAAATCACTTGGAAAGAAGTACAAGCCCTTTGCCATTGGAAAAATCACTAAAAAATTGATTTTTGGAGAGGAGCGCTCCCCTACCCACTATTAGGGAGCGTTGGTGCACCCTGAGCCTCTTTGGGGAGTGTTTGAGTGCTCTTTGCACCCCTTTAGGGGAGTGCTACCCTCTTTTGAGAAAATTATGGGTTTTTTGAGGCAAACTACTGAAGAATCCCTCAAATCCTGAAGGTAGTTGGATTTGAATAGATGGTCAAGGCATGATCTTAGGGGAGATCCTCAACTAAAGGAGAGGAATCCTCAACTCATCCCAAAGATCTCTCAAGTGGTTGGACCCCTCCAAGGTTATATAAGGAGGCCTTCTCATGGTGAAAGGCAGAATAGAGACTAGAGGTTGATACCAAACTTATGATCCTATAAGTAGTATTGACAGAGAATGGAAATTTGGAATTACATGAAACTTATGATCTCATGAGTGACATTCCATCAAAGAAATCAGTGGATATTTATTGATCAAAGGGGTTGGACAAGGAGAACTGGAAGAGGCTGATGCACCTTCATTCAAAGGATTGTAAGTACTTTTACTTGTTCTCGTTAATATAATCAATGCTTGGCCTGTTTCTTTCAAACTTGTACTTGTTCCATATAATTTTGTCTGTAGTAGATGGATCTATGATTGATCTAATATCAGTAGAGTAGGAATTCCATTGTATCTTTGTTTGTTTTGCAGGACCTATCAAGGAGCTCAATATCGAAGCTCAGCCTGGACTTTGCAGGGACAAATGTTGTTCATAAGGTACATATCTTTCTCCTTCTCTTTCATTCATTAGCTTGATTAGATCTAAAAGGAAGTCGGTGTCCATGTTAAGCACTTTCTGTCTTGGCCTTAGGAGTCTAGAGACCAAGAGGGAATCCACTTGTTCGCGGGGGGATTCACCTACAACACTAACTACCTTGGCACATTATTTGAGGTTGCTCCACTTGTTTGAGGTGGTTGTAAAAGCCAAATGGACCTTATTGCACACATTTCTATGGGATCTTCTTCAGGGATGAGTTGCCACCTTTTTGGAGAAAAAACTCCCTATCACCTTGTTTCTATTATGGGTGTTTTTTGTATCATGGGGAAATTGACTCCCTAATTTGGTGGTGATCTCTCCCAAATATTGATGTTATGCACATATCTTGAGATTTGCTAATGTAATATTCCATGAGAGGATCCCACATGTGGCACTATCAAGACTCATGCATGGTCAAATAAACCTATATGAAGGAGGTGTTTTTCATCTGGAGAGGACAAGTGGCATTCACACTACTATCTCCATTTATTGTTAATATTTTATTTCTCTAGGGTTCTAACTTGTCTTAGAGGAAGATAGATGATATTATAATTTATTTTTCCTCGGAGAGATATTGTATCTAAGAATTGGATAATAAATTTTATTTGATGAGGGTTTTGAGCTCAAACTCTATATGAAAGAGGCTCCCTCATATTGTAATGGTTGTTGAAGGTTTGAGGAAACAATACACTATTAGCTTGACTTTTATTGAATATCTCTTGATGGCTATGATATTTTTGAATTTTCTACTCTTGTGTGGTTTTCCATCTTACATCTATTGCTAATTTATGTTATTGGAAATTGTGCTTAATGTTGTTGTAATAAGGGTTTCAATTTAAGGGAAGATTTGTCATTTGGAGAACTTTGGATGAGGTGCATTCTATCTAATGTTCTTGTTGTTTTTATTTCCCAATAGAATAATTATTGGAATTCCATTTCTATTGAAGATATATAATTGATCTTCATATACAAGGACACCTTTAGAAGGATCTTTTATTACTTCGTTTTCAGCCATATAAACTCTGCGATCATTAGTAATTTTTTGCATGTATTACAACAATGTTACTTCCATTTTTCATCCATAATTAGCCCTTGTAGTTATTCTAAGACTCCATATTCCTTTATTGTATATTTGGCGCTAGTATTTCCCCATCAACCACCATAAAAATAAAAACCTAATAAACCATTTTAATTTTTGTTTTACTAAGGCAACTCTTCATTAAATCTTGGACCTTCATTGCATAAGCCTTAGTAATCCTAAACCTAGGGATAACCCCCCTGTATCGAAGGAGAGCCACCCCTGGGAGAAAAGTGGTGTTATTGTAGTGATAGTGATATATATTTTGATTTACCTTTAGGCTTGCACCCGCTTTGGGATTTTGTAGCTTAAGTGCAAAATCAATTGATAACATTTTGGCACCATTACCAAGCAAAAAGTCCACTTCCAAAAAATTGAGTTTAAGACTTCACAATAGTTGATGAGTATAAATCTTAGGGTTTATCATAAAATGTCATATGGAAACTCCAAATCAAGAAAACTTGCCTATGAAATACTTGTTGATCCATTTTTTTTATCAGTCTAATATGTTTTCTTTTACACTTTTCTTAGCCTACTTTTCTCTCTTCTCTTACACCAAAAAAATTTCCAAGCACTTAGTCATTTTCTGAAATGCAGATGTGAAGTTGCATAAAAATTATTCAACTCTCTTTTAATTACCCAGGTCTGCAACCCCACAGTCACCAAAATACTTTACTTTGTTTTCTTTTCCATTTTCTTTTGATACTTAGTCAATTTCAAGCTACTTACCATCCATTGAATATTTTTAGGTATCGACCTCTGCAAGTCCACATGTTTGCACATCCACAAGTATGCATTTCTCCCATCACTTAACCATATTAGTAATTTCAATGTAGGCATTGTCACCCTTTCCCAAAGATTCTTTTACAAGCATTTATGTCTACAACACCACAACCCCAAAACTACATAACTCTATGTTATACTCTTAGCATTTCCCATACATCATTTCACACCTCCATAATTAACACTTTGTGTCCATCATACCATCACATCACCATTTCCCATCAAATTAAATACCCCTTTCAAATTATCTGTCACTCGTAAAATCATAATGTCGTTATTAATGCATAATGCATTGATTAAGGGTCGCATTAAATCCAAGTCCCATGAAAATTGATGGCATTTAAAGCATGGTCTATGGTTCATTAAGTTACCAAGGAAGTATGTAGTGGGAATTTAAATAAAATAAAAATGCTAACTTGTAAGTATCAACAGTAGCGCCACCTTTGTAAAAAGCAGAAAATATGTCAAGTAAGAAGAAGGAAGTATTTTTTGGAGATTAATTGAACACACTGGGTCGCAAAGATCAAAAGTTCCAGTGGTCCAGAGAATACAAGTACTACAAGTCTCTTCCTTCAGTTGAGAAGAAGACAAACCTAATCTGGACCTCGGGAATAGCATTGGAAGGATGTGTTATGGAAGTAACTGATATGAAATATATTATCCAATGGTGTGCAGATAAAAAAAAATTTGAACAAATAATAATTCAAATGTAAGGTCATCAACCCATTTCTCTAGCTCCTTGAACATTTTATAAACTGTTGCAACTCCCTGTACCAGCTATGTGATTCAAGAGCGACGAAGCTGATGAATTTTTGAAGCAGCATAAGGGAGGGAACAGACTATTGAGAAACTATTTGGAATATCCCACCTATAACCCTGGTACTTCTAGAATTGAGGTAAATTTGCTAAGATACCCGTACAAAAAAAAATCTTGGTTATTTTCCCGCATTCTCGGTTTGGAAACTACAATGTTTGTAACAAGAAATGTTATATATGTTATGCATTATTCCATGCATGAAAAATCTATCATTGATTGGGGTTATCTCATCTCAAATGAAATTTCTTTCCAACTGAATAACCCCAAAAAGACCCATAAATTCTATATGGATTCTTACTTAATTTTTGCCATTTCTTATGGCCATGTTTTTGAAGATTTTGCTTGGGAAAAACATGTGGATTTTAAGTTAGAACCAGTTTATGTGTGGTATTCTATTTTATAAAGACACAAATCCCAATAAAATTTCTACCCAATTCACAACAATTTCATCTCAGAGTTCAAAAGGTTAATATTGAGACAGAGAACGTCAAGGTTATCCTTAGAGGCAACATCCTTCCTCACTAGAAAATGGATTTATGAGTTTTCCAAAGAATTCACTGTAATCAGAATATTTGGTAGTAAGGATAAACCTTTCCTTTTACCATTTTATACATCAGACAAACTCTTTGTTGTAGAAATATGTAGGCAATACAAAACTTGGGCCTGTTTCTTTCATGACAAAAGGAAAAGACAGTTTATACCCCTGCCATGGAAAATTGGGGATTGCATTGTTAAACATATAACTCACCTGAATGAGTTGGAGGAATATCATGAATAGATGGGTTTGAAGGAAGCCAAACTTGTTGAAGGTTTTGACCCAGATAACAAATTCACTACACATATGCAATTAGTGGGGTATTCTTCACAATTCGTCAGAGTTGAACAGTTTCAAGAAGGTGGCAGAGATAATTTGGATCTTAAAGAACTAGGGGCCAACCAAAATTCAAACAATTATGGAGAATTAAATAGCATAAATGAGGTGTACAAACAACACGACAAAGAAACAAAAAATCAAAACCCTAAATCACCAGCAACGTCTCAAAGAAACACTCTATCCATAATGAAGAGAAGAACCATTGGAATGGATACCAGAAAAACACTAGTTAGAGGCTCAAACAATGGTGGAGATAAAAATCCACCAAGGAAAAGCCTTGATAAAGAACATGTTGCATATACTCTTATAAAAAGAAAAATAAATAAATGTATCAAAAGTCCAGGAAATTCCTTGTGCGATGGACATGGATGAGATCATTGAAGAACCTGACTGGTCTACACAAAGGATGTTAGAGATGAGAGAAATATTTGATGTTATTATAAATTAGGATCCTAAGATATTTGAAGAGGAATCTGTCACTCTTCACTACGCGGCTTACAATCGGGAAACCATAAAATTATTACTAGAAAAATTTAATACCAAGAATAAGAATTCATCTGAACAATGGAAATATTCAATTGACTTGGATGGAGTAGCACCATCTAAAATTGCAAACTTTCATGGAGCTACTGGAGATGCATTAAACAAATCAATTGAAAAAATGGAAAGAGAGAATTTGGAACTAAAGAAAAGGGTAAAAGAATTAGAAGTTTCTTTGGTACTAGCACCATTGCTTCCAGAACCTTTAAGTTCGATGCAACCTATACTTGAATTGGAAGAGATCCTCGAAAGAAGTACGAAATACAAAGGTTCATCAAATTTATTTCAGGCAATAAGAAAATATGTTGGTGATGCCATACAAAAAATGATTGATATAATTCAGGAAATTTGGGAGCTTGCCCAAAGTATTGCTAGCTTTTCCTCCAGAATAGAGAATTTCATATAATATCTACAGAAATATTTGGATAATGATGAAGGATTTTTCAAAGAATTCGTAAACACTTTTTCGGCCAAAGTCTCAAGTTTAAATGAAGCCCTAAGAAAAGAACAAAAACTTCCTTCGCCTTACCGCATGAAGCGGATTAATGCATGTTGATTAAGGAGAATTAAAGAGTTAAGAGAAATGATAAATGAAACTGAGGCCCTAAGGAATAGAAAGAGTGATTTATTTCTTAAAATTGTTAGTATTACCAAGGAATTAGATGGTCCTAATTTATTGATGGATACCATGATCTCAACCAAAGAATCTTTAACAGGACAACTTAAAGCACTAAAAGTTGCTTAGGCTAATGAATTTAACGAAACCATAGAATTTTTTGAGGATGAAGTTGAAATATGGTTAGTTCTATATATTAATAGAAATGATGAGGTGGACGACACATTGCATCAATCAGAGCTAGATTTAAGGGAATTTGAAAGCCAACTATTTGATATTAAAACTAAACATGAAATTACCATGGCACCTTTAAGAGAATACATTGAAGAATGGTTGAACAAGGAATTAATCGAAGTTACTGAACCAGAAAATCAAGAAACAGTTAGAACAGTTGTGCCACCTCAACAACAACATGTACCTATAAAGGAGCCATCCACAAGAAAGTAAGGAGGATATTTTTTCCATCAGAGTGAGTCGAACATAAATTTTATCCTTTCAGTTTTTTCCTCATTCCATTTTCTCCTACAATCATTTGTCATCTTGCCTTTATCTTCTCGATATTTTGTGGGATTTAGGATTATTATTGGTTGTTATTCTTTAAATATTCTGATTCTTTTCATTTTATGGTCTGCGGGAGCCAATCCCAATCCTCTTCAAAGGGTAGATGCATTTTTATTTTCTTTAAAGACATTTACTTTTGTATTTAAAGACTCGTTATTATTTTTGAGACTCCAAGAGAGCTACTTGGGATATTACATTACTGTATTCTCAAAGAATTTGATTAGAAGCTTGAGTTACCAAATGTTTTATCTATAATAATATTTTTGACACTTTATGAAATGATAATTTAAAGCTCTCTTTTATTTGTAGTCCATGCCCTTTTCTCTCTATTTGTAGTATCGTTAAATGCTCTGATGAATGTTGTGATGGATATATCAATACTTTATATTATTTATGAAATTTATGAAATGTATATATTCACATATTAAATATTGTACATACGAATTTATTTTGAAACACATAGTCTCAAATATCAAGTGTTGTTTTCCTTGAATGTGAATGTAAATACAAAGTCTGGTCCGTATCAGATTTTATTTTGTTTCATTTTATTTTCTTGGAATTATAAGAACAAGAGGAGTACCGCCTCTCTAAAAATGCAGGGGGATTCATATCCTCGTGAGGTTGACCTTAAGACTGTAAAGCAATCTTTTAAATCAACAATACTCTACAAGGATCTCTTCACAAGACATTATTCACCAAATTTCTTAACCAAAAAGATACTATAGAAGAAGGGCGAATAAATTAGCTCATGGATCAAAAAGCACAATTAACCAAGAACTTGAAGTTGTTGAGGATATATGGTTTTTATTTTCAAGTTATTTAGGGCATCCTATTCTAAACAACATCGTCACATTCAATTTAAATTAAATTTATAAACCATGGGATCTTTTAGCTATTGTTTTGAGCCCCTCATGATATAACAAAAGGAGAAATAGACAAATTGTTCTTATTTCAAGGAAACAATGTTGTATCAAACAGGGAACACTGGAATGATTTCATGAAATATGATAAGAAGAGAAAAATTTCAACACTTATATGTGGTTTTGATGTTATTTGTTTTATCCTTAAAGGAAGATTCCACTAATTGGTTCACAAGTTTTCCAAATAATAGTATTAGTGCATTGGATTGAGAGTGTTTTCTTCAAAAGATAGGGAGAAATGAAGGACAATAGGTATTTGTTGGTTGCCTTGAATGGTGTGAAAAAAAATAAGAATGAAACCATAGAGATGTTTAACAACACGTTTAACCAGATAGTGCATAATTTTCATATTGATATTGAACCCTCGCTAACAGTTGTATCATGATCTACTACCTAGACTCTTTTTATGGGAATTTTGGTTTCTTACTAAGAGAAAAGGAACCAAATAATCTAAGGGAAGCTCAAGAAATGGCATTTAAGGTTGAAAATAATTGGAAAACTTCAGGAAAGGGAGACTTGCATGTTTTGGTAAGAGAAAAAGTTTGATCCAAGAGCAAGAGTTGTGAATATGAATGATCCTACCTTGGATGAAATGACAAAATTAATATAAGCTATAAAAGAGTTGTAGCCATCATTTTCAAATGTTCAAGCTTCTGTATCTAGGATGAAAAATAGGATTGTTTGAATGGAAAGGACACATTGGAATCAGTTTCAACCTAGGAAGAACTTTGAAAGAAATAGAGATCCAAATGAACCAAGAGTCATTGTACCCATGAACCCTATCAATATGGTAATTCAAGAAAAGTGTGTATGGTGTAGATGTTGCAAGGATTCCATGCAGAAGATACATACCTTGAATTCCAAAGGAAATATGAGCAAGGTATGGTCTTGGCACAAGAATATTCTAGTGAATTAGAATATTTAAATTTTGTTAATGATGATATTTTCATTCATACAACAAAAGGAAATACTTATAATGTTTCAAATGAAAACATATGTCAAATTAAGTAGAATAATGTGGAATTAGAAAAGATCACCAAGATGTTTGGAAATAAACCTACTCGTAAGGAGATCTTGGATAAATGCCAACAAGTGTATAAACACATAATGCAAGGGAACCAATAGAATAGTAGGGTAAAAAAACACATGTTTCAAATCCCCAAAGCTAAGAAAATGTTAGTCCCACAGTTGGAGCCGCCAAGGTATCTTCTTTTGAGATTTTCATCAAGTATGGATATTGAATTAAATATTGATGTACCAAGTGAGTTACTAAAATGAAGATGGCCATCCCTCTATCTAAATTAGTGGAAATCCCTTCACAGCGGGAGAAGATAAAGAAGTTGGGATTTGAAGATGCAAAAGGGGTTAATGAATACCGCCTAGTAGTACTCTAAGTAATGAATCAGGGACGGAAGAATGGAAACCATAGTCCCTTCTTTATCACCTTGATGATAAATCATATGTTGTTGCACAATTGCATGTTATATTCATGAGCTTCAACAAAGGTTATTTCACTCAAGGTTATGAATCAATTAGGCCTCAAGACCACTTTCCCTTACAAAAATGTATGTGCAATGTATTTAAGGGAATCAAGGCGTGTGGTCTAATCAAATATCATCAAGTTAAATGGTTGTTTATCCAGACATTACTATACTATATGTTGTGGTCATTGATGTCCCATATGCATAGGGGATGTTATTAGTCAAGGAAATGGGTTGTTAATTTGAGTTGTAGCCTTCATATGTATTTGTCATATGCTATCATCCCAACATGTGAAGGTACTTTTGTCACCTTATACAGAGAGCATATGATGAACTACCATGTGGAATATCTTGATGGTCCCATGAATGAGTTAATATGTGTAGATGATGAATTCAAGAATTGGGCCATTTTGGCATGTTCCATAGATCCAAACATAGAGGATGCTTCTCAAGAAAAGGATGATGGTGTATGGAAGATACAATTTGATGGATTCTATTATAGGTTAGGAGAAAGATCTAGGATATTGTTTACATATCCACAGGTTGAATCCACAAGCTTCTCATACAAGTGGGAGTTTGATTTCATAAACAACATCACAAAGTATGAGACGTTGTTGTTAGGTATAGAATTAGCTAGGGATGTGAAAATCAAGGTATTACAATTTGTTGGTGACTCTGATACAATGGTGATGAAATTTAGAGAACAATTCACCATGAAGAATGATAGATTGAAAAATTATAGACATGTAGTGTGGGATTCACTTGAACTATTTGATGCATTCACTATAGAAAATGTGGCAAGAGAAGAGAATGCTCAAGTAGATTCATTTTTTGTGGAAGGGACGACCCTTTAGACATGTGACGAAGTAATGGGAACTAATCATAGGATGGAATTGGTGTTCATACCCTATATTCCAAATAATTTTTAGCATTAGTAGGGTTTTCATGATGATGCTTAGATTGTGAGATTTCTTAATAATTTTTGGGACTTATCCCATAACAGAATTAATTGGATGGGTGAAGACTGCAAATATCATGAAATTAGGCAATGGACAGAGAATAAATACCCCACTAGCAAGGTGCCATTGGAAAAGTATTTTTATCAACATAATATGTATAAGAAGTCAAAAGAAATTAATAATCTAGATGATGTGATAGAAATTAATCTTGGATAAAAGGTGAGTCCAAAGATCATCAAGCTTGGAAAGGGTTCTCACGATGAAAGGAAGAAAATTGAAACCCTCATCTATGAATATAAGGATGTCTTTTCTTGGACATACAATGATCTGAAATCATATTAAGGAGATATTATTCAACACGCCATCCCAAAAGGAAGGATCAAATCCCTTTAGACAAAAACAGAGCCATATGAATCTGAAGTTGACAACAATAATATCAAAGGAGTTGCAAAAGATGTTGGAAGCCAAAATTATAGCTCCCACTAGGAATTTAACTTGGGTGGATAATTTGGTTCCTATAAGAAAGAAAAATGGTGAGACCTAAATATATGTTGACTTTAGGAACCTAGATCAGTTGTATTTTGTTTCCCAACATGGAGAATCTTCTACAAAAGGTAACGAGATCAAGAATGATATCGATGCTAGATGGATTTTCAGGTTATAATCGGATAAAAGTTAAAAATGAGGATCAATGAAAGAAAACCTTTACCACACCTTGGGACACTTCAAGTATCTCATAATGCCATTTGGTTTGCTCAATGTAGAATTGACATTTCAAAGGGAAATGGACTTTTCATTTAAGGATATTATGGGAAATATCATCAAGATTCATCAAAATGATCCAACAATTTTCTCCAAAGAAAGGAGTGTGCATGTCCATCATCTTAGGTGGGTCTTTGAGAGGTGCAAGAAATATGGCATATCATTGAATCCCAAAAGAAGTCATTTTTTGGAGTAGATGAAGAAAAGTTACTTGGTCACATTGTTTCTAAAGGAAGAATAATAATTAGTCCAAAAAGGATTCATGGCATACAACAAGTGCCTTTGTCTACAAGTAATTAGGTAGTTGAATCCTTCTTTGATATAATCAACTAAAGGTTTGTGCCAAATTTTGTAGAAATCGATAAGCCCCTTTTAGAAATGCTTAATAAGAATAGTGTTTTTAGTTGGAGTGATGAAAGGAGGAGAGCCTTCCATCATATTAAAGAATCTATTGTGATAGCACATGTGTTAGTAAGTCCCAAAAATTCTAAGTAGTTTCAAATTTCCTCTTTTGTTGCAAAAGACACAATTGTTGGGGTATTGTTATAGAGAAATAAGAAAAAAATTGAGAAACTGGTAGAATTCATGAGTAAGAGTTTAAGAGAAGTATAAATAAACTACAACTTCATGGAAAAGAAATTGTATTCTTTGGTCTAGGCTTTGAAGCATTTTCGAGGATATGTGGGATACTCTTGAATAATTTTTTATGTTCCTCATGTAGCTGTGAAAGATATATCATCACAACACGATTGTTTGGCATAAAGAAGAAAATGAATATCATGAATCTAAGAGTATGATTTGGAGATACGGACAACTAAGTTAGTGAAAGGTCAGGGCCTAGCTAAGATGTTAATAGAATAATATGAAAAGGCCCTAGACATGGAAGATAGAAACGGTACAAAGATAGATTTAACAATTACTAATTAATGTTCAACATCATGAGTAGTATAAGGATATTGTATTCTACCTGAGGAATTTATTATGGCCTAATTGTTATAACCCTAATTTGCACCAGACATGCTTACCTGGCATCAGGCCATCTCAGATTCCTTCTTTGCCAAAACACTGCTAAACAACTCTTCTTAAAAACACTTTTTATAAAGGCCCACGTGCCCTGCTCTATTACTGAACATGTGTACACGCTCGCCCAAAACAGCGCGTGTGTACCTACAAAAGAACGAAAAAAGGAAAGTTGTCGACGAAACACACAGCTTTGGGTGAGTTAACTGAACCTTTCGGCCATGCATGACCAAGGGTTGGTCCAAATACCTAGCTTCTTCTAGCCTATAAAAGAAGGGTTAGGGGTCCCATTTGGAAGAGGAGAATCGTAGTAAAGAAACTATACCCAATTGCATATTCCCTTTGTCCCAACCCTTTAGCCTTCCTTGTGCAAAGAGAAAGATAGAGCAAAGAAGTTGGAGGACAGTTGAAGAGGAGCCCAGGACCAGGTTCGTGGAGCAGCGGTCGGCTTCATCATTGTAAGTTGATTTGTTGAAATTAATAATAAAGAGATACTTTTCCCATCCCACCATATGAGGTTTTTATGATTTTTTGTATACTTGCTTATCAAATCTCTAACCCATTAATCTATATATCGAATGTATGCGGTGTTTGTTGTTTGTTTTGGGTGAATGCAGGTCAGCCTTGGGAGGAGAGATGCAATCAAAAAATGATCAAGCATAAGGAAGTATCTACATCAAATGCCCATAATAAGGTATGCACACTTAACTATGTATTTGCTTAAGAATAATGGGGATTAGGTCTGGGACGAAGGTAGAAAGTAGAGATTTTTAGTTCTTTTCTGCATGCATAATCTAACCCTAAGTGCTAGTTAGTAGAGGGATTTCCCACTCACAAAAGAATTGGCGACCATATTGGGGACATCTCTAGGGTTCCTGGGGATATTTTTGGGTATTTTTAAGAACTGGTTTCATTTTCCTGTTTTTTAAGTTTCTACAAAAGTCTAAGCTAACAGAGATTCTGGTCTTCCATACCAATTATCTTTGTTTCTTTGCTTGACTGTAATTTTTTCAAGACCCACAGAGGTACACTCAGCCTGTATAAGGTTTGCACGTGTGTACCTGCACCCTGCATTCTCACAGCCCGCGTGTACACGCTAGTTGAGGAGGTGACAGTCGCGTATATGATTCCAAAAAATTTCTTTTAAAGAGGCAGTCATCCTCTTCCCTGACAGAAGTAGTCCTTCTCAAGGGTTTTATGGAACTCTTTCTAGTCTTTGTTGCTTGCAGTCTGTAGCTTAGGTTTCACCTCGGATTGGTTGGTTCTGTGAAGTTTTCCTTGAATTGTTTTCTTTTTATGTTAAAGTAAGTGTCTGAGTCTTCAAGAGATTATGGTTTTCAGTACCAATAATCTTTGCCTGGGCTGGCTTGCTTGGATTTTTGTTTTTGTCTCAGAGTTTCAGGGATACACGCAACCTGTATAAGGCCAACATGTGTGTACATGCTCTCTAACTTTATGCAGCTCGCGTGCACACGCTTTCTGTTGAACTGTCAGTGGTGTGCTTGAGGAGAAGTTTTTTTGTTGAAGGTGAGGCAGTCATCCTTTCCTTTGACAATAGCCATACCTCTCAAGTTTTTGGGTCTCTGTCATAGCGGTCACTAACTTAGGTTTGATCAAAGCAATAGCTTTCTTTTTCATTTAGAAGTTTTTCCTCAAAAATTTTCTTTTATAGGGTTTTTAGACAAGTGTGAGAGTCCATTTTTAAATTTGCTTGTGTGTGAGTTTTTACGTGACTCTTTGTGATCTGCACTGAGGCCAAAAAATTTTCTTGGTTTGACTTGTTGGTATTTTTCCTTTTTTTCTTTGTGAGCATTCAAATAAAATAAAAAAATATTTCTTTGATTGGTTAAAAAGTGTTGTTTTGCATTAGTAACCAGGGAAAAGTCTTTGCTTTCATAAGTTCTTGACAATTTACTTAGATCATAAGTAGCTCATAGTCGAGTGAAATCCTTCTTTGAGTTTGTTGTTCAAAGATCTTAGAAAAAAATTTAAGTTTGAAAAGTTGTTTAAAGAAAAGTTTTTGTTTCCAGCTTTCTGTTTATTTTTCTTTCGTCTTTCAAACATCACTAGTTTCACTTTCATAACCTTTGACTTAATACAAGCCATAAAATTTAACGCTAAATATAAAAATCATTAGACTTTTTATGTTTGTAGGGTCAACCAACTAGTTTAGGGTTAGGGCCTTGAATTAGGTTGGAGAGGAAACTCTTCAAGGCCATTAAAATCAAACATTGGAGTCTGAGTTAGGGAGTGTCAAAGTCCAGTATCGTGAAAGTTATCCGGGACCCCCCTCTAACACAGGGGATAAACACGAGGTCACATGTGGGAAGGTAGTGGAGATAACCCCTCCAAAGCTGGACCAATCATAGTGGAGAACACATATAGAGGGCTTGTCTTGGGATTCCGTCAATTTCATTTGCCACAGAGCTTCGTGGATCTTGAATCCGTTCGAGGTCCTTAGTTGTCTTCCGGACCACTTGTTTTTGATACCCTTGACAAGTTTCGGGCTCGATACCCTGCTCATTATGGTCTACTAGACTTTCGACTGTACCCGCCTGGTGATTGTTCGCGCGCTGGCAACCTAGTTGCCTATCTTTTTAGGGACACACACAGGTGACTGCGGGGGTATACCGCAGTATCTAGGACAGACATTGGTCCACGCTTTGCAGAATATACCCGGAGGGTGCTTCTGTGTTTGAGTTTCACTTGCACCAGTAAGTTTCTCTAGTGTTGGTTGTTGTAACTGTTCTTCCAATTAGTTTAGTGTTTGCTTGTTTTATCTTATAGGGACTTTTTAGTGTGTGTTGTTTTTTGAATGAGTAGACAGCCCTAGAGTTTCTTTGATCTTCTCACACAGTGGAGGATCACGAGCTCCGTTGGTCACGAAGGCTTCTTGGCCTATCACCAGTTACACTGGAGCCACCCCTGCCACCACTAAGGTGAAAGCTAGACCAAAAAGGGTCTTTTGAAGCGACCGGGTCACAAGAAATTATGCCCGACCAACATTGGGAGGAATCAACCATTTTAGAACTTGGAGTGAAATATTTTGGTCTAGTTGAAACCTCAATCACTGATCTTTCAGAACCCATCATCGTACCAATTCATCCTTACGAGTGCTAGACAGTGTCACACGCAGCAATGGAAACAAATGTTGTTACTCCTTCTGGAAATTCTTCAATTCCCACTACTGTTGTCACTACAGGAGAGTTTCCACCTCCTAACCCACCATCACCAGTCTGAGCCACCATGGTCTCGGCTGCCTCTACCTCGCATAGTGGTCTGATCCCGTCTATGGAGACGGCCACAACCCCTTTTCCACCAAGTGCGACAGGCCCTCCGTTCTCATATGGGATGCCTAGCTCAGGTACAAATCCTGTACTTTCCTACTCCACTTCACATAATTTAGGTCTGGGGGAAGGGAGTTTCAATGCTCCTCTGCAAGGTCACATGGGGGGCACTTCAGCTCCTTTTAACACTTTTCTTTACAGGGGAGGTCATATACCTCCTTCGTCCCCTTCGCTTGGTGGCACGTATCAGCAATCCGTCGGGCCACCTGCACACCAAAGTTTATTTGGAGTAGGGAATTAAGGATCGCCTTCGCATAATATGCCAGTAGGCTTGACACTGTTTTCTTTGTTTGGTGCATTTGGTAACAACGCCTTCTCATCAGCTACTTTCCTTACTGGGGGCAACCCCAGTTTTGGACAACCTATTCCTATGCAGGGTACTATTCCTGCACAGAAGGAAAACCCAGGAACTTCTTCGGCATCAGGGCCTTGGAATTCTTGGCAAGGATCCACTCCTTCGTCAGGAATTTCAATTTGGGGAAATTCTTTCCACAGTCAATGGAACCCCAGATAAGGTACTATGCATATCCCCACGAGATCGACATGGGGCAACCCTTCCCAAAGTCCTCCGAATGTAATGCATGCCCATCCATCTATGTCCTATTTTGGGAATCAATCGATGATGTCTCCTCACATGCAGAATCCATACACTAGCCATGGCCATGGTTTTTACCAGAACCATGGCCAGCTGCCAAACTTTTCCTGGAAACCTGGTGCCAGTCAAACTCCAGGCCCCTTTTTCCCAGGTTATCACCAACAACCCAAACTACCTTTCCTAGAAACCTTGCATTTTCCAGACTTGACAAGGTTGTTGAATGACCCTATATGTCACGATCCGCATTGGCCTCATATGCCGACGAAATTTCCTTCAGACATACCAAAGTTCTAGGCCAAGCCTAATGAAGATCCAGGCGATCATGTGACTACCTTCCACCTTTGGTGCTCATCTAACTCGTTGAAAGATGACTCCGTACAGTTGCGATTGTTTCAACGTATTCTCATTGGGAGTGCCGCGAAATGGTACATTGAGCTCGACCACTCAAGATACTCTTCCTTCGGCGAATTAGCAATGGCCTTCCTAAACCATTCCAATTACCTGTGAGATACGACACTGGCACAAAATTGCTGGCCAATTTCACACAGACAAAAGCAGACCATATCTCTGATCACATCCGAGAATGGAGACACCGGAAGAGTTTAATTAAGGCACTAGTCCCACCAACATTCCTACTCGAGTGGTTCCTTAAGTCTTTGGTCCCACAGCTATCCAAAGACGTCGTGACTTCAGGAGTGTTTTCCGGAGAAGTTGCCATCATGAGAGCTCAACATATTGAGCTCATCTATTCTCAGTCTGGTTTATTAGACGAGATCTTTCCAGATACGCCACGCTCAATACTTGATAAAACCAGACAGAGAGTCGGACCACATGCCGATGGTATTGTTGGTTCAGCACAAACAAAGCCCGTTGAGAAACTGACGAAGCAGTTGCAGCAATTGTCTATACAACACACAGCGGCCAGCCAAAGTACTATTTTGGATGCTCCCCCTACTAAAACGTCGGATGTACACACAGTGCAATCAACAAATCCAATGGCCACCCAACAGCCTGAAGGAAAGAAAAAACAATGAAATAAGGGTAAGGGGGATAAGAAACCCACTGATAATTCTGCCAGGGGAAACACTGAGAAATGGAAGGCAAGGTATCAGTGCAACCTGTGCGTGGAAGACCACCCAACCCACCTATGTCCCCGGCTTGCAGAGGCCCAAAAGTTTGTGACACAGCAACAGCCTGTTGTGTTAACCAATCCATTTAAACATGGACAAAACCTAACCCAAGCCTCTACAAGCACGGAAGGGGGCAGTCAAGGACCCTCTCCATCTTCGAACAATCCCGCATCCATGAATGTATATATGATGAAGGGTGATGCTTTCATATCCACTAGAGCGCATGACTATAGTAAACCAAGCACTTCTGAGAAGGGTAAAGAATTTGAACTCCCATCTCTTCCTCTACAGATTGAGAAGACTTTGGGCAAAACAATGACACGCATCCCGAAAGGCGCATTCAAAAAAGCTTCTCACAACCCAAATGCAAGGGCTACCCAGAACTATTCTGTGCTGGAAGATTTGTCTCAAACCCCTTGTGTGATGTCCTCTTTGGAGGTCCTCCAAAGTTGCCCTTCCCAGAGGAAAGCTTTGTTAACCGCTCTAGGATCTACCGAGATCTGGGTATCATCATACGAGATAAAATCGACTTAAAACCTCGTCTGCCTTACCACGTAGCGTTTTAGATAATAGTGGCTCACCCCACGAAATATTTTTTGCACGGTGGTTCATGAGGATGCCTCGACATGCATTATGTCGTTGGCATGTTGGAAGGCCATTGGCCAGCCTGTTTTGTCTTCGTCGCCCACTCTTCTCACTTCTTTTGACGGTCATTCGTTCTGACCACATGGTATCATTCCCTCTTTTCCCATGCAATTGGGAGGGAAGACCATGTGCGTTGAGGTAGAGGTAGTCGACGCGTCCCTCGACTACAATCTTTTGTTAGGAAGGAGTTGGACTTATGCCATGAAAGCAGTGATTGCTACAGTTTTTCGGGTCTTGTTGTTTCCCCACGAGGACCGAATTGTGACCATTGATCAATTATCTTTCTCCAGATCTGACCCTTCATTAGGGGTGTTCACAGTCCTAATGATTGATAATCCTCAACCAGGCGTAGTCAACATAGGGGTTGGTTTGTGCCTATCTTTGATGGGTACCTTTGATTACCCGCCCCCTCAAGGCAATGTCAAGTTCATATCCAACCACCATAAGGTTGAGATTTTCCAAGTTTCATCATTTCGCACGACTTACTTCACCGATCCATGGATACTTCCTTCCCCATCGGCCACGATGAAGGGGATAGGGAATCCATGCATGTCCATGCCCTTGTCTGCAGCTAAAGTAGCATACTCTTTAGTCCAGCAAGCTTCAGCCAACCCATATCCAACTCCTTCACAAGAGTTCGATCTGCTTCTAGAGCCTATTTGGGATGAATGTTCTCTCGCTAACACTGATTCGTTAGACTTAGTCTTTCCCTTTGACAAAGCAGTAATTGAAGCAATGACTAGTCCAGACAAACCCTTGGATGATCTTCATCATAGATCATTCTTTCTCCCAGAGTTAAGCAGAATCGAGGCTGGAGAATTCACCTTGACTATGACTGGAGATAGGTTTTGTCCTATTAATCCCTTATCTATGCATGAGGTCTATGTTGAGGGTAATATGGAAACCATCGTTGAAACCATACCAATCAATATCTCCAGAACCCCTGGCGTCCTGGAGAATGTTTCGTCGGAGTTGACTACTCCCCTGGAGAGATTCAAATCTACACAGATCTATTTAAATAATTTTGTGATGTTTTTGCCTGGTCTTAC
This sequence comes from Picea engelmannii, assembly GCA_009831015.1. Taxonomy (NCBI): domain Eukaryota; kingdom Viridiplantae; phylum Streptophyta; class Pinopsida; order Pinales; family Pinaceae; genus Picea; species Picea engelmannii. Next base: position 195,127 of record ML782470.1, on the reverse strand, counting down.
GAGGAGATGCCAAGCATCGATCCAAAAATAGTCGAACATGAAATCACAACTTATCCAGATGCCAAGCCTGTCTGGCAAAAGCTTCATCCAGTTAACCCTAGGAAAGCAGCAGCCATTAAGGTTGAGGTTGAGAAACTGCTAAAATACACTTTTAACTATCCTATCCATTTGACCCAATGGGTGTCAAACCCCATGCCAGTCAATAAAAAACAAGGCACAATTCGTGTATGTACAGACTTCCGTGATTTGAACAAGGCCTATCCCAAAGATAATTTTCCCACACCATTCATCAACCAGATAATTGATGAATGTGCGGGTTGTGAGGCCTTCTCTTTCATGGATGGTTTTTCGGGATATAACTAAATACAAATCAAACCCGAAGACCAGCACAAAATGGCTTTCATCTGTCCCTGGGGTACATTCACGTATCATAAGATGCCTTTTGGTCTCAAAAATGCTGGAGCGACCTTTCAATGGGCCATGTCTTTTTCTTTCCATGACCTCAAGCATATAGTCGAGGCCTATTTAGATGATTTAGCATCTCGATCTCGCAAGAGAACGGATCATTCCACACACCTCCGACTTATCTTTGAGTGTTGTCGCTACTTCCGGTTTCGCTTGAATCCAAACAAGTGCAGCTTTTGTGTAACATCAGGATGTTTGTTAGGTTTCATAGTGTTGACAACAGGGATCATGGTCGATCCTCTCAAGGTTGAGGCAATAATTCAGTTGCCCCCCCACGCACAATCCTTCAAATTCAGAGTCTACAGGGCAAGGCGAATTTTTTAAGACGCTTCATCACCAACTATGCCGAGATCACCAAGGGCTTTATGCGCTTACTGAAGAAAGACATTCCTTTTTATTGGGATGATTCTGCTCAACACTCTTTCGCGGCATTGAAACATGCCCTCACAACTGCCCCTCTGCTCCAGCCACCTAACTATAACAAGGATTTCTTATTATATCTGGCTGCAGCAAAGTCAACCAATGGCATGGTCTTAGTTCAGGAAGATGACTTGTTCTCAGAATATGTGATCTATTACCTGAGTCGAGGCCTCATAGGACTAGAACTCAATTATTCTCATATCAAAAAACTTGTGTTGGCAGCAGTCCATGTTGTTCAACAGTTTCGTCATTATGTTATGTTTCGCAAGGCCACTGCCATTGCTATCGTGAATCAATTTTAGTACATGTTGACACGATGGGTAATAGGTGGAAAGATCAGTAGATGGATAGTCATCCTCCAGGAGTTTGACTTAGATTTCGTTTCAGCGAAATCCAAAAAGTCACTGGTCTTCACAAAACTTATTTCGGAACTTCAGGTTGAGTCAGGTGATCTTGTGCCCGAAGAGTGGCCTATCAGAGGAGATATGTTTTTGATCACCTCTTTGGATCCCTGGTATGGAGATATACTTATCTATCTCCAGACTTTGAAGTGCCCCACCTCTGTTTCTCTTGATGAGTGTCAACGCATATGCCATCAGGCTAAGAATTATCTCATACTCGATGATACATTGTATCGGAGAGGTGTAGACTGCATCCTGTGTCGATGTCTCACTCACAAAGAAGTCGTTATCGTGCTTAACGATTTCCATACCGGAGCCTGTGGCAGTCATTTTTCTGGGTTGGAAACAACCTAAAAGATTCTACGAGCAGGTTACTTATGGCCGACACAAATCAAAGATTGTATCGAATCAGTCAAGAAGTGCCACCCGTGCCAAATCGTATCTCGAAAGATGAGGGCACATCCCGCTCCCATGTTTCCTGTCATCACAGTTGGTCCCTTCACCAAGTGGGGGATTGATTACACTACATGCAACCCTCCTTCAGCAAGGGGGCACCGTTACATCATTGTAGCCGTAGACTACTTCACAAAGTGGGTCAAAGCTATGCCAATGTTTAAAGATGATGGAGAGACTGCAGCTCTCTTTTTATTCAACTAGATAATAGCAAGGTTCAGCGTCCCAAGGGAGATTGTCACTGACCATGGAAGTCACTTTCAAAACTAGATGATGACCGAGTTAACGTCAAATCTTAGGTTACGGCAGGAACATTCATCACCCTACTACCCCCAAGCAAATGGTCAGGTGGAAGCTGTGAATAAAACTCTTAAGACCATTCTACAGCGAACGATCAACTCAGCCAAGTCAAATTGGCATTTGATTTTATACTCGGCATTATGGGCTTACCGAATGTCTGTTAAGACTACAACCGGTTTCTCACCTTTCCAACTCGTTTATGGGCTAGAGGCAGTCTTGCCTATCAAATGTCAGATCCCGTCTCTAAAGTTGGCAATACAATTATTGCTAGACACTTCTCCACTTGAAGAGTGGTTATTATACCTTGAGCAACTCAATGAGCAGCATCGTGATGCAACCCTGGCCAACAAGGCTCACAAACATAAATTCAAGTGTCAATATGATAGGTCTGTTCATCCTTGGATTTTTTCTGAAGGTGACCTTGTCCTGGTCTATGACCAAGATAAGGACCCCCTGGGGGCAGGAAAATTCAAACCCATGTGGTTCAGACCTTTCATCATAAAAGAGGTTCTAAAGAAGGGCACTTATCGTCTGGTTGACTTTGAAGGGAATACTTTGGTAGAGCCTAGAAATGGACTCTACCTCAAGAAGTATTACTCATAGGTAGGACATCATGGGTAACTTTTTGTAACATATGTATAGTCTTTCTACTATTATTTTCTAGTTTTCTTTTAGTGTTATGGACCTGTCGTTTTGATGTATCTTTCATCACTATGGCAGATGTCAAGTGAACCTGAGGTGTTCATTCGGTACGCAGACGGTGCTAGCCGGCACACTTGGAGGCTTGCCTCCACAGCTTGGGTAATTTTTACACCTCGAGGACAGTTATTATCTTCCGGAGGTATATGCTTAGGTGACACCACAAACAATGTCATCAAGTACAGTGCAGTTATTGAGTTGCTTCGTGACGCTCAGTCATTTGGTATCTCTCATCTTTGGGTATATCTCGACGCTCAGTTGGTGTGTCTCAGTTAAATAGAGTCTACCATGTTCATGATCTGACTTTACACCAACGATTCCTTAGGGTACGTCTCTTAGAATGAAGCTTTGATTATATTACATATTTTCATGTTCCTAGGAGATTAAATCAAATTACAGATACTCTAGCTAATCAAATTTTAGATTGGCATCTTGCACACATATGAAAAGACATACACATAAACATGTAAATAATTTTTTTGCAAAAATGATCCATAAGCCACAAAAGACATAAAAATCCATATATAACATCATAGTCACCAGAGTACATAGATGGATGCAAGTGCTTCAAAAATAAGACCAATAACAAGACACTGAGCTTATTCCCTCAAAAAAAATATACAAGTAGTGCTCTCGGCATGTGAAAAGTCTAACTAAGGTCAGGGCCTATGGGCCCTGTTGTACTGATCTACGGCGTTGGCTAAACACCGAAACAATCAGACCCACGTCCGTGGTGCCCCCACTACATGAGGCTGCATCGATGGTGGCAGGTCCTCAATATCTACCATAGGGACCATGCGAGTGAGTGCAGTAAATTTTTGCTCGACTCGTCTCAACACCCTCTCAGCCTCCCCGACTGGAGGATCTCCTGTTGTTGTTGGTCCCCCTGCGGCGGCAAGTGCATCCCCTGGCCGAGGACGACGCTTGTTCCCGGCACTGTCCGCAGGTCGCACTAGTCCCACATCTGCATGCAACAAACACATATCCATCAAATACTCTGGTATAAAAAAAAATGATATATAAATAAAACAACATGAAAATTACATATGTTTAAAAAAAATGAATGATGGAAACTTACCCATCTCTCCTCGCTCCTCACCAGGAGCTACTAGTATCTCAGGATCTCTCGAGAAATCAATCCCGGCATAGGGGTAATCCTCTATGACTGGGATCTGTCACGACAACCAAGCGAAGAAATCATCATCGAAGGACTCATTGAGCCTTCCACCATCCTGTCGTGGCAGTAGCACTGCCCATCTACAAACTGCGGGAAGAGAGGCCTGGTGTCCTCGTACCACTACTCAAGGACTGAAGCTCGGGACTCTTTCAAAGAACAAAGAGCATAGAACGGTCCCGAACCCGAAGTTCCTCTGTGTCCACAATCGGCAATCTGTCAACTGCCTCTTCATACACTCTAACAATGTTGTGCTCCAATCAAATATTTGTGCATTTAAGTACTAGAATGCATAGTTCATCTATGCACGGGACGCCTGATGTAGAGCTGCAGAACCAGTGATTCGCCCAATAAGAAACACTATTGCCTGTAGTGATAAGTCAGTAATCTTGCTTATGGGCACCTGTGAGCTCAAGCGGCCTGTACCAGCCTCACAGTAAAGACCTATCAATTATTCTATGCTATGCAGCCCTGAAGGAAAAGTCCAGAAGTTGACTGGTTCCCCTCTCCTAGAGAGGCCAGTTAAAAAATATATGTCCTAGATCATGGGCACCAGTGACTACCCCTCTAACATGAATACCTCTGCATCCAGATGCCAATAGTCAACCAAGGCATTCAGTAGCCTAGGTTGTGCCCGCATAAAAGGACATAGGAAGAACTTGAGCAACCCATATTGCATCAAGGCAGCCATAGCATTGGGGTCTTCCCCGACCAACTCACTAACCTCCTCATGCTATTTTTCTCTCCAGTGGACATACATCCTGCAAAACACCAAGGTTCAGAAAGGTTAACCCTTGTTTTTTAAGATTTTTTCATTCAATAAGGGGGTCCACGCGGGTTGTAATACTAACAGTCGCATGTACACGCGTGCAGAGTTTACTCTACCTGAATGTACACGCGGCCTGTCCTGAGACAGCTCACGTGGACCTAGGGCCGACCCTTTGAAGGTCGACGCCCCCCCAAAACATGGAACCCAAAGAAAAAATAAAGACTTAAAATGCAAGATAAGAGAGTTTGTAATTACTTGGTCCAGACAGATGGTCGTTTCGTCCACTGTAGCTCCCGGAATCACCACTTTTATCAAACGGGGTTTTTTGGCTCCAAATTCAATTTCCAAATCAACAATGGTGATAATGAGCTGTCAGATTCTATTTATAGACTTTTTGGCCTCTTTTTGTCATCTTTTTGGCCCCCCTTATCATGTTTTTCAAACCAAAAACCATTTAGAGTGATTCAGGAGTTGCATTGGGAGAGTATGATCGGGTATCATGACATTTGTTTGGAGTTTTGGGTAACTTTCGATGGTCCGTGGAAAAAATTTCCGATGATCAACTTGAGCATATAGGTTAGGTTTCTACCCTAACTTTTCTATCTCGTTTTTTTTTTTTTCCTTTGCCATAGGATCGATCCCATCAGGTTGCGACACGGAACCATCATTGTTTCTTTAGAAGTGTCGCGAGTTGGTGGTAGAGCTTACCGGAACATGGATGCCCTAGGTAAATCCTGGTTGCATTATGGTGTCCATGCTGTCTCTAATCACTATAGGCTCAGGAGTCCTTGTTGTTTTTACTGATTACGAGTTTGAGACTCATTTGCATGATTCTTTTTTCTTGACCTCACCCCCGGGACTCCCAAAAGACATAACGGGTCTTCTTTTAAGCCCTTTTCAGACCCTCTATGATCCGGATTTTATGAGCAGAACGAAATGAATACAGATTATTAATAGGTGCTTAACACGAAAATAACAGAGATACAGTAAAACTGGTTTTCTATTAAATAACGAAATAAGCTGAAACTGTAAAAAATGCAGCGGAAACAAGCTTGCTGGAATGGTGGCGGCTTATCTCTGAGAAGAGATGTGACGGCAGCGCACATTCACAAGAAGATGGTTACAATGAGGCTCTGAAGGCCTTTTTACAATAAACA
>ML782470.1:149853-176711 GCA_009831015.1 Picea engelmannii | reverse complement strand
ATAATGAGCTTCGGAATTTTGGCTCCTGAATATCTAGATGTGAGACGTCCTGTCTGCGCATATCACAAAATCCAGAAGTATGAAACCCCAAAATGAGTATAGCGTGACTAAGAATCTAATGTTTCGGTGTTTTCGGCACCCGGGATATCTGGAGGCAAGTCTCTTGTCCTCACGAATCCCGAAATCCTGACTTGCGACATCCCGAAATGATAGGGCGTGGACAGGTTATGATGCTTCGGATTTTTGGCCTTAGGGAGACCCAGATGCGAAACCCTCTTGTCCTCCCCTCTTGTCCTCGCATCTCGCAAAATCTCGATAGGTGAAGTCCCGAAATGGACTAGTACACATGGTTTCGGTGTTTCTACATTTCGGTACCCAGGATCTCCAAGGGTTAGTTTTCCTCATGTTTGCTAGACATGAAATTCCGATGGATGAAACCCCAAAATGAACAAGGGAATACATGCATTGTGATTTTTCCGAATCGCGAAAGTCGGGAGCACCGCTCCGATAAGACCTGTGGTCATAGCCGCCGATCATATGGGTACGGATAAGGGATGGCAGGATCTATATCAGGTCCCGTAGGAATTCGGGAAATTCTATTCATCGGAGAAAAGATGAAAAAGGCCAAAAAAAATTGATTTTCGTAGTGGGTGTGTTACAAAGTGGTATCATAGCATGGTTACAACACTTGGCCTGCTTGGGCTCATGAACGGATTGCGCAGAGACTCGATTCGGAGTACTGTTAAAAGGAGTCACTCCTTATCTTGACCCCCTCAATTAAAAAGTCGAAGTTAAGAATGAAAACTCTTATTGTGTGTGTGCATGAGAAAAATATGAATTATGTATTGGTTATAAATGAATATGAACATTAACTAACAACCAACATTTTTCCTTTTGCACACAAGCGGAAGATCAACCGCGGGAAATTATATACGTATAAAATGGTGACTCACCATGAAGTGGGGGAAGGCTCCCACAATAGAGATGACGAATCTGACGAAAGGAGGGCGATAGGGACCCCTCCAGGTCTGGCTGAGACTGTGAGGAGCCTCATGGTCAAACTACAAAGCTGCAAGGCTGACAATGAAAGGATGTTGAAAGAACAAGAGAAACAAATGAAAATTAATGCAGTTTTATTGCAGAGCTTATCTGACTTACAAAGACAAATGCAACATGAACCTGAGACATAGAAACATGGTCATGTCAGTGGCCACACCAAAAGAAGCACCTCAAGAAAGGTCCACCCCAGAGATAAGGGACAAGCATCGGACAATTCTTCTGGAAAGGAAGTTGGTGACCCGGAGGTATCTTCTAGCAGCAGAACTAGTTCTCATTCCCGAAGAAAACGAAAGAAGCAGAAACTTTCCAAGAGTCATAACCTCAAAGAGTTCAAGAAGGACAAACCACCTTCCTTCGACGGTGAAATAAAGAAAGGAGAAGAAGCAGAGGCCTGGCTGCTCGGACTAAAGAAGTATTTCAGAGTCCATGACTTCTCAAAAAACTTGAAGGCCCGAGTAGCCACCTTCAACTTGAATGGAAAGGCTTCCATTTGGTGGGAAGACCTTAAGAATGTAAAAGGGATTCACGAAGAAGACCTGTCTTGGGAGAAATTTTAGAAATACTTTCGAAAGACATATTTGTCAGAAAAATATTTCAACGAGAAGGCTAAAGAGTTTTATGAACTCAAACTGGGGCAACTCACCATAGAGGAATATGTTAGCAGATTCCCCGAGTTGCTGAGGTATGTACCCTACATAAAGGCAGAAAAGGCAAAGGTGCAATGCTTCATCAGCGGACTACCTAAGGACTATCGGAACAGAATTGAATTTGATGAGCCAAAGACCCTAGAAGGCACTATCTGAAAGGCAACCTATTGTCATGAATAGTTTGGACATCGAACAGAACCTCACGAAGGATGGAAACAAAAGAATCATTCGAGATTTCAGAAAAAGGGGATTAAATCCCCAGGATTTAAGAACTATAAGAAGAACCCAGGGACGATCTTCTCAACCCAAAGCGTACACCAGCAGAACTTTCCCTCCTTGAGAGGAAATAAAACTTTTGGATCTGTACCAGCGAAGGTTGGTAACCCAAAGAGAGAACCTTTGAAATGTTGGGGTTGTAGAGAAGAACATCTACTGAGAGACTGTTCACACTGACAACAGAATAGTCAGAGAATTTGCAACATCCAGGAAGCTACCACCATCAATGATGTGGCCAGGAGTGTGCCACAAATTTATGAAGCCTTGGATAATAACCAAGTTGACCACCAAGCTTCAGTGGTGGAAATAGAAGGTATGATTTCCAACCATCTAGTGTCTATTTTGATTGACCCTGGTTCAAATTTGAGTTATATAGCCCCTAAAGGTGTTGATAAGTGTAAACTACAGCCACAAAAACCTACCAAGCCATGGTTGGTACAGTTAGCCACTAGCACCAAAAGAAGGGTAGTAGAGGTCATACCAACCTGCCAATTAATGTTGGGTGAATTCCCCACCCAAGCAACCCTTAAAATGTTACCCCTGGGATCGTATGATCTATTGATTGGTATGGATTGGCTAGCCGCCCATAAAGCCAGATTGGACTGTTACCATAAAACCTTAGAATGTGTAAGTAAAGAAGGGAAAAGGATAACCCTTCAAGGGATCTGAAAACCTGTCTCGGTGAGACAAATATCATCTCTGCAAATGAGAAAGTATTGTCGAAAAGGATGTCCCCTATATGCAATACAGGTGTTGAAAACTATTGAAGATGAAAAACCAAGCCTCGAAGACCACCCTACCCTGAGAGAATACAGAGATGTGTTTCCGGAAGAGGTATCGGGTCTACCTCCAAGAAGAGACATAGAATTCTCGATAGAACTTGCACCGAGAGCGGTGTCGGTGTCTAGGACACCCTACCGGATGAGCACACCCGAGTTAGTTGAACTCAAATTGCAATTAAGAGAAATGATGGATAAGGGCTATATCTGGCCCAGCGTGTCTCCATGGGGAGCATCAGTCCTATTTGTGAAAAAGAAGGACGGTACCCTTAGACTATGTATAGATTATAGACAACTCAATAAGGTAACCATAAAGAACAAGTACCCCTTGCCCAGGATCGATGACTTGTTCGACCAATTAGGGGGTGCATCTATTTTCTCAAAGATTGACTTGAGGTCGGGATACCATCAAGTCTGAATTAAGGGTGAAGACATCCATAAAACTGCCTTCCGGACGAGGTATGGTCACTACGAGTTTGTGGTAGTGCCATTTGGGTTAACCAATGCCCCTGCCACTTTCATGTGCTTGATGAACAATGTACTCAGCAAATTCCTAGACAAATTTGTGTTGGTTTTTATCGATGATATATTAATTTACTCCAAGAATAGAGAAGAGCATGAAGAGCATCTTAGGCTTGTGTTGCAAGTGCTAAGAGAACATCATCTCTATGCCAAATTCAGTAAATGTGAATTCTTCCAGAAGCAAATACATTATTTAGGCCATGTTCTATCCAAAGAAGGAGTAGTGGTAGACCCTGACAAAATCAGGTCTATCATGGAATGGCCTACCCCAAAGGATGTTTCGGATATCATATCCTTTATGGGATTAGCAGGGTACTATAGGAGATTTATAAAAGGATTCTCCAAGATTGGTTGTCCAATCACTGCCCTCCAGAAGAAGGAGACAAAATTCAAGTGGACACAGAAATGTGAAGAAAGATTTCAGACCCTGAAACATCTACTGACCCATGCACCCGTGTTGAAGATCGTCGATCCCGAAGATGACTTCCTCGTGTGCACAGATGCCTGTAAGGAAGGGCTCGGAGGAGTCCTTATGAAAGGAGGAAGTGTGGTCTGCTATGAATCCCAAAAATTGAATGAGCACGAAGTCAACTATGTGACCCATGATCTAGAGTTGGCTGCCATAGTGCACGCCTTGAAAATGTGGAGGCATTACCTCCTAGGAAGAAAATTTGTACTTATGACAGACCACTGTGGATTGTGATATCTATTTGACCAACCAAATCTCAACTCTAGACAAGCTAGGTGGATGGCCCTCCTTAGCGAGTTTGATTTCGAAATCAAACACATTAAAGGAAAGGAAAATAGGGTGGTCGATTCCCTTAGCAGAAGTATGAAAACAATTCACCTGGCAGTGGTGAGCACCTGTAAGACAGATGTCAAGGAAAGAGTCAGAAATGCACAAGAAATAGATCCCTTCGTCGAGACCGTGACCTCGTACCTACAGCAAGAACCCACAGGGATAAAGTATGGAGGCTACCAAATGATGGAAGGAGGCCTGCTCACTTACCGAAGCAGATTGTATATCCCAGATTGTGATGACTTGAAGAGGTTCATACTGGATGAGCTACATAAAAGACCCTATACTGGTCATCCAGGATACCAGAAGATGATCACGGCCACCAGGAAACAATTCTATTGGCCTAGATTGAAGAAAGACATAGTTGAGTACCTAGCCAAATGCATAGAATGCCAACAGGTAAAAGCAGAACACCGACACCCAGCAGGATTATTACAACCTCTACCAATCCCGGAATGGAAATGGGAAACCATCTCCATGGATTTCATCACCGGATTACCAACCTCGACCAAACAGAATGATGCCATCATGGTAGTGGTGGATAAATTGAGCAAGTTTGTTCACTTTATCCCCGTCAAGTCAACTTGCAAGGCAATAGACATCGCTCAGGTATTCGTGAAGGAGATATTTAAACTGCATGGTATGCCGAAAGAAATCGTGTCTGACAGAGACATGAAATTCACTTCCAACTTTTAGAAATCACTGATGGTTGGTTTAGAGACCAAGTTGTTGTTTAGCACCGCCTATCACCCTCAAACCAATGGACAGACAGAAAGAGTGAACCAAATACTAGAAGACATGTTAAGAATGCATGTAATGCATCAACCCAAGAAGTGGGAAGACTATCTGCCACTGGTGGAATTCACTTACAACAACAGCTACCAAGAATCCTTAAGGATGAGTCCGTTTGAAGTCCTCTATGGTAGGCCATGCAACACTCCTGTTAGTTGGAGTAATCCCGTAAACAGAATTTCTTTTGGACCTGACATGTTGAAAGAAATGGAACAGCAAGTGACTCAGATAAAACAAAACCTGAAGGTCGCTCAGAACCGACAGAAAAGTTACGTCGACCAAAAGAGAACTCCAAGAGAGTTCAAGACGGGAGACCATGTATATCTCAGAGTTAGGCCCAGGAAGAGTTCCCTGAAAATGGAAGCTTGTGCCAAGTTGTCACCTCAGTACTGTGGACCCTTTGAGGTTCTAGATAGAGTGGGACCTATAGCCTATAGGCTAGAACTTCCTCCCATAGTAAAAGCACATAATGTTTTCCATGTTTCATTATTGAAGAAATATGTACATGATTTTAATCATATAATTGACTGGTCTGTAATCCAGGTGGAACCGGAGGGAGAATTCCTACCAGAACCTCAATGCATACTGGACAGAAAGGAAACCCCGATTTGGAACCGAACCATTGCACAGGTCAACGTGCAGTGGAGACATTTTGGCCCAGATGAGGCTACATGGGAAATGGAGGATGCCATGAAACATGCATATCCAATTTTGTTTACCTCTATACATACATGTCATGATGATAAATAGAACATCGAGGACAATGTTCCTTTAAGGGGGAGGGAATTGTAACACCTTGTTTCCCCCAGTCTATAAAAATAATTATGCTGGCCAAGAACTGTGGCAAACTCAAAGATGTGAATGTGTGATTTTGAATGGACCTTAGTATACAAGGTCAACGAATGTAAATTGACATTATATATATATATATATATATATATATTGCAGGACTGTTGAGAGGGGGGTGTGCTATAAAAGAGACCACGATGGCTTAAGAAAGGTGGTGGAAGGCACCTGGAATGGTGGCGTTAACTTCCACCGAAACCAATACCGTATTTGGTCTTCACTGGCCTGAAGAACCAAGAGCGGCTCGTTGGCCCGAAATAAATTACTCGCCAGGATGGTAGGTGAAGAGGCTCCTCATGGGTTAATGAGGGATGGGGGTGAACCGCCCATCCGTGGAGGCCTCAGACCTGACCACCGTGGGGAAATTCGTGCCACACACAACCTCACTGAAAAGAAAAGGCAGGTAAAAGGTGTGGAAGGGGGGCGTGTGAGGGGGATCAGAGGAAAAAGATCAGAAGAACTCTGGAACAAAACACAGAGTGAGTGATAGAAGAGAATAAGGAGAGTAAACTTCATTCTCGATTGCTGAAGAACAAAGACAGAGAGTCTCAAGCATCGTGGTCTCAGCTCGGGGGTGGCTAGTGGTAAATCCATTTGGAATCGTTGAGCCTACGGTTGGGTGGAAACTAGCACCCCTCTCAGCAGTTGCATCAAACCCGGTGTTTTTCTAATAAGTGTTTTACATCTTGTATCTTGAAATTTATATGTTGACATGTATGCTCATAGTCTGTGCAATTATGAATGGTTTCAGTATAGAACTGTTTGTAGGGTGTTTTGATCAGAAAATGATGGCTGCATACTTTTATTGGAAAGACCATGTATGGCTTATGTTTATATATATTGAACTAATACATATTTTCAAGTCTGCTCTCGGGAGATTTTTTCCGGTGTTTGTCTTACCTGATGCCTTGGATAGATTTCCCCCATGAAGGTACCCTTTCGAGACCACTCCCTTACCTTCTAGAAGACCTTCCAATCTGGTCTTCAAAAACCTGTTGTAAATTGCCTGAGGACCCGAAGGAGGATGTTATAGTTTAAGTCTTAAAATCTTGCACAAGGGAGAATGGTCTTCATAGACCTCAAAATTTTGGCATTTCGGTATCCAGGATACCCAAGGGCGAGTTTCCTTGCACTCACAAGTCCCGAATCCCCAACTTGCGAAATCCCGATATATTAGCATGGGAGTAAGTTAAGAGTTTTCGGTGTTTTGGCACCCGGAGTATCTAGGTGCGAGTTCTCTGGTACTTGTGAGTCCCAAAACCCCGACCCGCGAAATCCCGAAATGACCGTGTGTGGATGAGTTAGGACCTTTCGGTGGTTTGGTACCCAGGATACCCTTCCTCTTGCTAATTTCACGAATGAGATCCTTTTGGAGGATCTAAGGTCTATTATGACTGTTAAATTTAATGAAGGAACGCAGGCGCAAATGCCTCGACCCCTTTTTACCTTCGTAAGTCGCGAAGAAATCAGAACCGTCGATTCCAAGACCCATGGGAGTACCTGGACCATTCAGTTGTAGGGTACACGTGGTGGCCGGTAAGTGTTTCGGCTTTCTGGCACCCGAGAGATCAGAGGGCAAGAACCCTTATCCAAACGACTCTTGAAATCCCAACTTGGGAAATCCCGAAATGAACTTAGCCTCATAGATAGATATATATGTATGTATGTATGTATCGGCGTTTCGGAACTTCGACGCCCGAAAAACTCATATGTGAGACCTCTTGTCATCGCACATCGCGAAATCCCGAAGTATGAAACCCCAAAAAGGTTTAGCATGGGTAAGCCTTGGTGTTTCGGTGTTTCGGTGTTTCGGCAATTGGGAAACCCAAGGGTCATTATTCTCATACTCGCAAGTCCCGAAACCCCGACTTGCAAAATCCTGAAATAGTATAGTGTATTTTCATAGTTCGGTGCTTCGGAGTTTCGGCTCTCGGGAGACCCAGGTGCGAGACCTCATGATTCTCGCATATCACGAAAACCTGATGGACGAAACCCCGAAATGATAGTAGCGCGGATGAGACATGGTGTTTCGGTGTTTCGGCACCCGGGATACCTAAGTGTAAGATCCCCTTATCATCGCACCTCGCGAAGTCCCGACTTGCGAAATCCCGAAATGAGCTTAGCATATATATATATATATATATATATATATATATATATATATATATATATATATATATATATAATGATCTTCGAAATTTCGGCTCCCGAATATCTGGATGCGAGACCTCCTGTCCGCGCATATCTCAAAATCCCGAAGTATGAAACCCCGAAATGAGTATAGCGTGACTAAGAATCTAATGGTTCGGTGTTTTCAGCACCCGAGATATCTGGAGGCAAGTCTCTTGTCCTCACGACTCTCGAAATCCCGACTTGCGACATCCCGAAATGATAGGGCGTGGATAGGTTATGATGCTTTGGAGTTTCAGCCTCCGGGAGACCCAGATGCGAAACCCTCCTATCCTCGCATCTCGCGAAATCCCGATAGGCGAAGTCCCGAAATGGACTAGTACACATGGTTTCGTTGTTTCAGCGTTTCAGTACCCGGGATCTCCAAGGGTCAGTTTTCCTCGTGTTTGCTAGACACGAAATTCCGATGGATGAAACCCCGAAATAAACAAGGGAATACATGCATCGTGATTTTTCCGAATCGCGAAAGCTGGGAGCACCGCTCCAGTAAGACCTGTGGTTATAGCCACCAATCATATGGGTACGAATAAGGGATGGCAGGGTCTGTATCAGGTCCCGTAGGAATTCGGGAAATTCTATTCATCGGAGAAAAGATGAAAAAGGCCGAAAAATATTGATTTCCGTAGTGGGTGTGTTACAATAACATGGTATCAAAGCTTGAGGTTATGAGATGGAAGTTGGATCTGAGTTATTTATAGAGGTGAGAGCTCTAAGAGGGAGTTGTAGTAGTGTTGAGGAGCTAGCTCTGAGAGGGAGATATAGTGATTGTCGTAGATGACACAAGTATTGAGAAGACATGTAGCAGATCGTTTAGATGAGTTGTGGACTATTACATATTGGTGGCATGGCAGGTTGGGAGTTTTGGTGGATTGGAGGAGAGCTCGGTTCGCAACAGTATTTTATGTGATGGGTTTCCAACTTCATGGATGGACTTCCAGTGGCTTGGAATTGTGATTTATCATGGGTGAAACTTGAGTGATTTGGCACAAATGAGATAGCTTTGTGTGTATGGAAGTTTGATGAGATAGAGTCTTCATCGGGATGGAGAGTTGTACATTGTCGAGGTGTGATAGTGTATGAGGTATTTGACCCAGGAGGATGAGGACACTTGTAGAAATGAGCTACATAGATCTAGAGTGGACTAGACTGAGTGTCCAACCGTACCTTGGGACTATTTAGAGAGAGAACATAGGTTCAATTGCAGTGTGTGTGCAGACATGAAGAGTCTTATGACTTGGATGATGGACTTGAGAATAAGTTCATTGGATGGTCATGACTTGGGTAAGTGGGATGCTTACCTTGGGAGGATTGCATGGTTCTTGTGCAGTGGGATCCACTAGCATGTGACAGAGCATGTGAATTATTTCATAGATTCAGAGAGTCTGACTTGGGTATGTACGTGGAACTTGGTATATGGACCATGAATGTAGTGCAGGGATCTAGAACATTGTCATTCCAGATGGAGTCGGGAGATGTGTTGAGGGTGAAAAATGTGTTATGGGTGCCAGGACTATGTTCTCTGTCTCAACGATTGAGAAGAAGAACTATGCAGTTATGTTCCAGGGTGGACATGTGTTGTTCATGCCCAGAGGATCTAGCTCAGACACATTAAGTGGTTCTTGGATTTAGAGAGAGAAATGTGTATAGGCAAAAGGGTCGACCTATGTGAGACATGACCAGAAGTAGCAGAGTGACAATGGATAGGGAGCAGGTAGCTCTGGAGGTTGTGCGGGCTCAAAGGGAGATTCAACCTTCAGGTTCAAATGGGAGAGAGGAGTCTTCCAAGACTATCAAGAAGGTGTCATGGGTTATGTTAGCACCTAAAATTTGAATGCTAAACTTCCAATTGTTTTGTCAAATTATTAGAATAGTTTGTTCTAGTCAAAGTCCAGTATGTGTCAGTATTACAAAAAAATTTGGGAAAATTCTTTAAAAACAATTGTCTTTCAAGAGTCATAGTTCTATTAAAAAGTCAACCTATCCTTGAAATAACCTCATTCGACTATTGAGTATGGTTTTTCATGATCTTTATTTGAGTGTCTGAATTAGGTAGTGAATATTATAATATTGTTGAAAAAATGCTACCAAAATTTTTGGATTAGAGTCTTGGAGGGAATCCAAGTTGGGGAAAAGGAATTAAAAGGAGGTGGCTTAAAGATGAATGGAACGAAGTGCCCAAAATGGTTCAACAATATATTACCTATGAAGGTAGTTTTTCTATCATCCTTCTATACCATATGAGGTTTTTATTGCATATGTCTGGAGATAAAAGAATCAACTTTCCATTCTTCATGTTGAAGATTTTAAGTAAAATGTCATCTAGAGTTCAGGTTAGTCATAAGAGGAATACGCACAATGTCTTCCAACAAGGTTTAATTAAACTATTAATCATTGAATAATTAAACAAAAATAAAAGAACTTGGAATCAATTTTTATCACATTCTGGTTTTAAATATGAATCTCAAAAACCCTAGAAAAAAGGAAGCTTATATCGAGCCTGAAAAAGTTGAAATTTCCATAAATTCTAGAAGCCAGATTATCCAGTCATTTGTTCAAGAATAGGATTTTAAAGCTTTCACGCGGATAACCGGGATTTCCATGAGGAAAATTGAGTTCCAAGAAAGGGTTACAATAGAAGTTGCAGCGTTATCCATTTCAAAACAAGGATTTTTACCTATTAAGGAGGATTGTACCAGACAGAAAAGGAAGGCAATTGATGCAAAACCAAAGAGAATGAAATCAGCTCGTGCAGGTGTTTGAAAAATAGGAATCATCTTGTGAGGAAAATTCTTACAGCACATTTCCAAAAAGGGGATTGGAGAAAATTGCTCAGGATGTAAAACCTAAATCGCTAGAGAAATATCGGCTCAGAGGACCACATACACACCGGAAAAAACAAGTTGAGACTCAATGCAAAGTCAATTTTTTATCCTTCTTTGAAGAAAGATACAGTTCTTGTTATAGATGATGATTCAAAAGAACTTTCTCCTAAAGTTAATAAAGCAAAGAAGAAGACAAAGTTTTCTAAATTCTCTACAGGTGACTCAAAAAAGTAAAATATAAAAAAAGTGAAGGAGATGAAACAGAGTTTCCCTCGGCCCGAAAGCATTCCCTAGCTTGAAGATATTCCTCAAACTGAAGATACTATCCAGTCATTAGAAATGGGAGATGATGGATCTCAGAAACCGGTTGAAGACCAAATAATTGAAATGCATGAAATGAATGTAGACGAAAATTTGTCTAAGTCTGTTCAAGGTAAAAACGTTTTAAATTTTCCCTATTCTGACAGTGAGGATTCTGAACCAGAGGACAATAAACCAAGCAAATATGTAACTGAAAAAAAGGAGATGGAAATACAGGAACATGTTACATTGTTTCAACCCACCAATAAAGACGAAAATGAAAATATGAGGAAGATGCAAAGGAAATTAAAGAAACTTAAAAAGACGAATGATCATCTTAAACTTGAGATTGATAAGTTGAAAGAGAAGAATAAAAAGATTGGCAAAAGGAGAAACAAGTTGGTTAGTAAACATAGCAAGTTTTGTATCTGGGCCTGAAAAGTCTATAAAGGAAACATTAATCTCAAAAGAAGGAATAAATAATGGAAAGTTAAATGGCTACAGGAAAAATATAGGAATCAAGACAAAGAAGGTCTCGGGATGTTAGTGGATGCAATAGACAGGATTTAGTGGAGGAACCGCACAGGGATTTCAGATGGCAGAAGACTTCATCAAAAGAATCAAGCATTTTGGCAGAAGGCAATGTTTAGGGAAAGCATTGGCATACATCCATTAGTTCTGAAAGTTTTGGTAGCTACTTGCCTAAATAAAAGTAAAAGCACTAACGAATTTACTAAAGACAACAGTTTTGTTATTTTGTGAATTTTAGACTTTCGTAAGTGGATAGTTTTAAAGTAATCCTTAGTTATAAGCTTTATTTTCAAAGGTCTCTATTGTAATCTAAACTTAGACAAAATATGGCCAGCTAATGTTGCTCGAAATGTGGATATAGAGCTGACAATCAGATTTCATATTCCAAATAATGAAATCTAACTGTAATCTGATTTAGTTGTTATATTTTTCTAAAAGGGAGACTAGATCCACAAAATATGGATCTCGGATATACATTTGAAGTCAATTTTGTAAATCAAAGGTTGAAAATAAAAAACAGGGTTGGAATTCTGGGTTTTGGAAAACAGTTGTAAAATATTTTTGTAGACTATGTACATATGTTTCCTTATTGAAGAAATCCTACAGTTTTAGTATCAAATTGTGCTCCTTGTGTATATTCTTATCTTTTTCTATCTCAGTTGAATGAAATGGTTATTGATATAGCATATATTAATGAGTTATGGATTATAAATTCATGAGCAACCAAGCTTTGTTGTAAATGCATATTTTCTGTAAAGTTTCATTCAATGATCTAAGTTCAAGATTAGAAAGAATTTCTAGTTTATGAACATTCTACTTTGAGATGTTTTAATTACAGTTGATGTGATTGAGACATTTTTTATCTGTCCTTAGTTTTCTTCTTACATATTTTAAACTTTAAATATCTAAAGATTGAGCTTGTATGGCTTCAATCAATGAGATATAGTGTATGAGTCTACAATTGAGTTAAATGTTGATTTTCCAATCCCAACTATTTGATTCTTCACTTAAACATAATTATCAATTCCAGATGTGTTGGGCATAGTTCCTTTTACATTTAGGAAATTCTCTAGCACTAATAGGTTGAGATGAACATGAAGGATGCTCAAAAGCGAGAGGCTTATAGGAGCATGGTTTCTTCCAAGATGGGATCATTCCATACAACGGGATTTTCTTCAGTGATAGAGGAAGCAGCTAGTCAGGTGGATTGGAGAGCAGTTGTAGTAGCGGATCCAGTGCGGAAGACAGAGCTACTTCCATTATGGGAGACAAAGATACTTCCAAGTGATGTAAGATGGAATACCTCCCTCACTAAGAGGGAGTGTTGATGCTTTTGTATCATCGGAAGGTATTCCCACATGAGCTTTGGGTGTCATGCAAGTGGGAATCATCGTTGGCACCATGTTGTACCTTTGTTTTGGAGAAAACCTCCCTTAGAATGAATTTGGGGCTTCATGGGATTTGTGGGCTTGTGTTGGGGCTTCACACCCATGTGAGTGATTAAATTATTCTAATTTAATTTTGACATAAGTTCAGGGATTCCACTCACCCTTAAGAGCTATATATATATATATATATATATATATATATATATATATATATATATATATAAAGGAGACAATTGAGAGTGATAATCATTATTCTTGGTGACAAATGTGGTGACCTCAGTCCATCCATGATGAGGCACCAAGTAGGCCTCAGATATGCAACCTTGTGACTGTTTTGGGTAGGTATCAAAGGAGGAGGAGGGCCGAGTAAGGAAGCAATAGTCTAGGAAGGTTGTAAACCAAGGAGAAGAGGAGCCACAGGTCTATTGGGAAGCAAGGAGGAGATCAAACAGCACAGGAAGGTGACAACATGCATGTTGGGTGAAGTTTGTGGCAATCGCAGGTCTCCTAGAGGGATTCCACAACTACATATGTGGCTCTTCCAGCAAAGGAGAGGCTAGAATAGGCCTAGAGGAGGCTCGGCCAGCAAGAGAACCTAGTTGTAGGTCTAGTTTGAAGCTCATCCTAGTGGGAGAGGACAACATAGAGGTATTGTGGGTGTTATGTAGGCTTGTCCTGCCAAGGGAGGTTAGCCACAGGTCCATGTGGAAGCATGTAACCAAGGAGATAGGCTAGCCAGAAGTTCTGGACAACTGGATATTGAGTTTAGGGCAAGTCCAACAGGGATAGGAGGCTGGTACAGAAAAAATTATGGACCGATTGAGGGTTGTAACAATAGTTTTGGGATAGTCCTTTGAAGGTTGTTACAAAAGTATTGCAGCAGCCTTTGGACACCCTTCGAAGGCCGCTATAGTCATGGAAAAGGGGGCTTCTACAACACTAACATTCAACAGTTTTGGGACAGACATTGAGGGTTGTCACAGCCAAATCGGTAGTAGCCTAGGAACCTCACAGAAGGACAGTGGATAAGGCTGGAAGAACTCGGCCATATTTTTGTAAGGGTTGCAGAGGTAGTGGAGAATTTGGAGGGGAAGTGGATGCCCTAACCCTTAGCCTCGGTACAACAGACTTGGACACGGGAAGCAAGAGGGTTTCAACAATGTTTTGTAAGTGTATTTTGGAATATTCTTTTGTGTAAGAAAAGGGCCATTTTCCTTGGTACGGGAGCCATTTGTTCTTGGTTTAAGAACAAGAGATTTGGGAATTAAATTCATTTGTACTTTGTGTGATCTAATTGTTGATTTTGATCTTCCATTGTGCTAAGTTTTTAGACATCTCAATGTGTTTATATTCACAGTTCATATTTTGCAATCTCTCTGTATATTGTTGAGAACCTAGACCAGATTTGAGGTGTGTGTGCACCGAGTCTAAGTGCACGATGAAATCTAACACTGAAGACATTTTTTTTAATCATGTTATTGTCTTGTCACATTCATAAAATTATTACCCACAAGGTAGAACAGTAGTGGAATCCAGTAACAAGAAACTAATGGCCATAATAAAAAATATTGTGGATGATAATAAAAAGACTTGGGATATCAAGTTGAAATATGATTTATGGGTTGATCAACTCACGAAGAAGGAAGAAATAGGGAAAATCTAGTTTGAACTTATATATGAAATGATTGTCACCCTCCCTATTCATCTCAAGGTTCCAGTGTATTAGTTATTGCAACATTTCACATCAAATCAGGAAGTAGTTTAGGAAAGGATAGATAAGATAGTGGAGTTGTAAGAGAATCCCAGGCATGCCTTTGATCACGTAGAAGAAAATCAAGAAAAGGTCAAAGGTCATTTCAATATAAAGGCGCTCTCAAGGATAATGCAAAAAGGTGACATGGTGCTTATGTGGGATCGAAGACACGAGAAACTAGGAAAGCATGGAAAGTTCAACCAATTGTGGCTCAGCCCCTACAAGATAGAAGATGTTGTTGGTTGAATTCTTTCTACCTTGGTCACCTAGATGGAGAAAATTTGGCATTGTCTGTATATGGGAAACATCTCAAAATGTATTATTTTGATGGCATGTAGTACCATAGTAGCGCAAAAAGAATGAGCTCTTCTATGCAGTACATTAGGAGAGTAAGTCCTTCTAGATAGTAGAATAGGATTCACTTTTTGGTTTCCTTTGACATTTTAGCTCATGTGTTGTTTTAGAGAATGTTTTTATATATTAGACTCTCTAGACTTATGATTATTGGTTTTATTTCCTATGTGGGGTTCCGGAGTGAGAGTCTTGACATATGTCACCACGTGTACTCACATCTTTCATGTTAATTTGTAGGAAATATATCCATATTATGGAGTTCTCATACAATTTTCACAAAGAGTGTGTGTCCCCATATGGAGCCAAGTGTTACTCCTCATATAGCATGAGGATTTTGATCAAGATTGAAGACCTTGCCAAGCACACTTCCTTTAGAGTATGTTGGCTTTTTAGCTATATTTTTTGTTGCTTGGAGGCATATGCATCATGGATTATCATCTAGTTGTCATCCTCATCACACATGTCAGAGGGATGCAAGTTTATGTGATGGGGAACTTGGTTTGATGAGGGGAATATCATTTGTGAACACTCTCCTAGATACTTCCCACATGACAATTTATCTATTGACCACTATGTGGGTACTAAGGTGTTGCAGTGAGGGTTGTCCACTTGTACATTGTTCATCTCTTGTTGTTTCCCCCTAGAGCGCTCTACCTTGGAGAGTGTTCCTTCATTTTCTTATTGGTAGAGAAGCTTGGTTAGAGGAGGTCTATTACCCTCATTGGTGGATTCTTCACCATGTTTCATAGTTTATCTAGTGAAGCGCTCTCCTATTTTCTCATATTCCTAGGTGGTTTAACCTCTTAACAACTATATTGGCGCATTTTTTATGACATATTTTGCCTTGATTAAGGAGAACCCTAGTAAATGGGGTATTTAAAGAATTTGGATGGTATATTTGAGGTGGTTTGTTCCTTATTTGATGGAGTGTTTCTTTGGTCATCACATGTTGGCACATTTGTTGAGGGGGGGAAACTACCTTGCACATTATCCTAGTTAGCTCCACCTTCATACCCATGGTTTTGGAAAGGTTTTGATATTTTCTAGCACATTGTTTCACATGACGGAAAATGGTTTGGGGGAATTTTATGATTGTATTGGAGATCATCCCACTTTACATGCACATTCTCCTAGGACACATGGTTTATGGCATTACTTGGAGGAGGTATGGTGATTGTACACATGGACCTAACTACCTTGGAACATTAATTAAGGTTGCTCCACTTGTTTGAGGTGGTTGTAAAAACCAAATGGACCTTCTTACACATGGGATTTTCTTGAGGAATTATGTAACATAGCCAACACCCTCTATGCTCTGTTGAGGATATGGGTTAATTCTTGAAGCCACCAAATTTCACTCTAATTTGTTTCTATAATATCATATCTTGTATTTACTTGTTCTAATGTCTTTCCTCACTCTCCTACTAATAGTTAATGAATAGATGAAAGCACTATAAAGTAGGATTATGCAAACATAATGAAACCATTCAGTGTACAATGATGTTGATTAAGGTTGGTTGTCATTGATGTCAACCCTTGAAGAAAGTCTGGTAGCACAAAGGTTTGGGTAATGGACCCAAGGTTGTTTCATGTATAACGGTATGAGTTTTAATATATTTGAAGGTAATAATATTCTATATGAATAGTACATGTCATTCCATTTCCAGTGGTATGTGGAACGTCACATAACTCTTCACGGTTAGAGAGTTATGGCCATGAGAAATTGGAGAACCCAGGTTTGGGTAAGGGACCCCAGTTTGTTTGATGGATAATGGTATGAGTTTTGATATATTTACAGGAAAGACTATTCTAGATCGATATTACATGTCATTCCATTTTTGTTGGTATGTGGAACGTCACATAACTCCTCACGGTTTGAGAGTTATGGCCCTACGAAGTTGGAGGACCCTCATATGTCATCTAGAAGCCCCAAAAGGTCAAAGAAGTCAAACTGGTTTAAGAGATTTTAGAAGGTAAATAATAAAGTGAAGTGATGAGTGTACTATAATTCAAAGTGAATACAAAACAAATTATTTAAATAATAAATTTAATGGAGAAATTAGAAGTGGGTTAACCCTAAAATAAGGAAAGTGGGCAAAGTGACCTAGAAGATGCTTCTAAGGAAGCTACTTGCAGAGTATAAATAAGAGGCAAGGCTCTCTCATTTTATATCACACTTGAGAATATTGAATATCTATAGGTGACTGAGGTAACCAAAGGATATCTAAGCCGAATTTCAAAGGGAATGTGAAGAAAAGAAGGCTGAAATTCAATGGAGGATAAATTCTTTTGATAATGTTTTCTAAGGTATGTTATTTACAGGACATTCACCATTTTCGCAATAAATTTTTTCTCAAACCGTGAAATTGATAGGCCATTGAGTAAACATATCCAAGTATCTGTGGTAAAAATTTCAACTTGTGGGTCGTTGTATTTTTGGATTTACACTCCGTGGAAAATAGGGTTTGTGGCTAGTCCTGAAACTAGTCTAAAACAAGTGTTTCGGGTAAAAATGTCATAACTTATTCATAACAGATCCAAATTCAGTAAGACCAAATGTTTTGATTAGAATGCAGTCTTTATTATTCTTTGTAACATTTTCAAATCCATTCAACAAATATTACGTGTGGGGCACGCTCTACAAGGTCGCTCTCTAGAATAATCCAAAATTCAGCAAGGTATGTCATTTTTACTATAACTCATTTTCTGAAAGGTTTCAAGTAGTGACACCTGAAGGAATTGCATAAAACAAACTGAAGAACATTGTGTACTATTTTCGTATCTTTATTCATTACAGGTACATAGTTATGATTATTTCAAGTTAGGGTTGTTGACTAATCTCAAACTAGTCATGTGAGACTAAAAAAAGTTTGATGAAATGGCTAGTCTCTTGTTGTGAAAGTTAAGAAAGGTTTGCAGGTATGTGATCATATACACCAGTTCTATTACAAAGTCACAAATCATGTTTGGATGATGAAATTGATGAGAGATTTTGGTTAAGGTACATGTTGGATACATGGTTGAGACAAGTAATTGATGAGTTGGCACATACATGAGGCGTATAGTTGATGATGTTGGTACATATTGATGAGTCATAGTTGATGAATAGTTGACACATGATTGGTACATACTTGGTACATGGTTGGATGCACTTTTTTATGAACGAGTTGATTACAGGTTGTTTGGTACATGTTTGTGCATGGTTGATGCACCTGTTTATGGTACAGGTTGTTTGGTACAGGTTGGTGCATGGTTGATGCACTTGTTTATGGTACGGGTTGATTACAGATTGAGGTACAGGTTGATGCATGGTTCAGGTTTATTGGTACAGGTTTACAACGGTAGTTTATTGGTACTGGTTTACAACGATATATCTCACAGTGATAGTGTGACAATGGTTCCATCATTCTACTTCTTCTTCAGGGCGGTTGGATGGGGCAAGGACATGTAGTTGTAGCCACCTTCTGATTGTAGCCGAAGAACATAGGGGGTTGTAGCCTCCTTCTGTTTGTAGCCAGAGAATAGGGAAGTTGGAGCTTCCCTCGGGTTGTAGCCTGACAAACAAGGGGGTTGGAGCCTCCTTCAAGTTGCAGCTAGGAAACAAAGGAAGTTGGTGCTTCCAATGAATGTAATTCTTCAAAACAGATAAGAAAAAACATTATGTGGTTTTCTCCCGCTTTGGATTTCCACGTAAAATACTGGTGTATTGTATATGTGTATGATTGTTCATTTGTTCATTGTTTATTTACTCTACAATTATTGGATGATAATGTTACATTGATATAACACTTGGATTATATGGTTAAAAAGGATTAAATTGATCTATTAGTGATTCACCCCCCCTCTCAATAATCCAACAATTGGTATCAGAGAAGGTTCCTTCAGAAATCAGTTTAACCACTGAAAAGTAGATCATGGAGAGAAACAACTTGTATAAAAATGGAATACCATAGTTCAATGGACAAAAGTTTGCATTTTTTATTATAAGGTTGAAAACATATATACAGGCACATGGATTTGAAATTTGGCAATCAATTGTAGATGGATACACAACACCAGCAGTTCCGCCAACAAATGACAAAGCAGTGAAACTCGGTCAGAATAATTCCAAAGCCAAAAATGCACTTTTGAATGATCTTAGTGAAACAGTATTCACCAAAGTTGCACATTGTAAATCCACTAAAGAGATTTTGGACAAACTTCAAAATATTTATGAAGGAGATTCAAAAGTCAAAGCAGTAAAGCTTCAAACTTACAGAGGTGAGTTTGAACAATTTAAGATGAAGGAAGATGAGAATATTGCAGCTTACTTTTTACAAGTCGTTAAAACAGTAAATGCAATCATAGGATTGGGAGAAGAAATCAAAGAATCTGTAATTATTCAAAAACTACTAAGATCTCTTCCTATGAGATTTGACCCTAAGATATCAGCACGAGAAGAAAGATCAGATCTAAACTCAATAAGCATGGACGAATTACATGGAATCTTCAAGCATATGAAATGAGAACTGAACAAGAAAATCCAGATATAAAAGAAACAGTGTTCAAAGCTTCCAAAAAGTCAAAGAAAAAGGGAAGGCAAAAAGAAAAACATAGCAACAGCAGTGACATCTCAAAAGATGATGAAGAAGTGGCCAACTTTGTCAAAAGATTGAATAAGGGAACCGACGGTGGGTATAGAGGTAAGTTTCTTTTAATTTGTTTTAAGTGTGATGGTATTGATCACTTTGCTAACAAATGTCCTTATAATAAAAAGAGAAATGATGAAGGTTACTCAAAAGGAAAACAAACATATAAAGACAAAAGAACCACAAAGAAAGTTTTCAAGAAAAGTCTATACACCAAAGAAGACATATCAACATCAGATGAAAATAAAGTCAGTGACAATGAAACAGAAAGAGTTGTATTCATGGCAGTAGAAGACTCTAATAAATAAGACTCTGAAGAAAAATATGAAGAAGCCGAAGAAGAATATGAAGTAGCCAAAGAAGAAATTGAAGAGGCAGAAGTTGACTACCGAGAGGAATTAATGTGTGTCAGAGAAGTTATCAGAAGAGAAAAGAAGAAAAACAAGAAACTAAAAGAAGAACTAGACAAGAAAAAAGACACTCAAGAACTAGAACAAATGATCACAAATTTGAAGGTTCAAATAGAAGAAAGTAAAAGAATTGAAGAAGCACTCAAAGAATAGCTAGAATAAAAAGACAAGATCATTGGAAATTTGGAAGCAGAGATTGTCACATTAAGAAAGGATCTTCAAAAGAAAAAATATGTAGAACAGCTCAAAAGTTTTGGATGACATTATCAGTAATCAAAAATCTCATCATGACAAGTCTGAACTTGGATACAATCAAACAGAAAAAAGATCAAGCTCCAAAACAACAGAGAAATAAACATATCCATAAAGCTTTGTAGAAACAATCAAGGGGGATTGGAATATCTACAAGGAATATTACAGGGATACTCCTCCACCGAGAATATTCATATTTCAGAATCAACAACCGACAAATGGCCTCAGGAAGAAGAAGAATTCATAAGAGTACCTCCTTTCAGAAGATCTTCAACTCTCAGGTTTCAAACTATATTTTTTGATTTATGTTATGTTTGTAATAATTTTGGACATAAAACTATGAATTGTAGAGCTAACAACATGAATAAAAACAACTATGAAAGTCATACAGAAAGGGGTTATTCAAGAAGACCTAGTGAAACACAGAGAAGAAGTTACAACAGGTTTGAATCTTTGAGCACTGAAATGGAATGTTACAAATGTAACAATTTTGGGCACATGGCCAAAGATTGCAGAATGACAGTTCCTCCTAGAGAACCACAACAGAATAACAACAGTCACAGACAGAAACTTCAAAAAGGGGCATGGATAAGAAAGCAGGATCAGTATAGCAATGAAGAATACAAACTCGCTCTACAAGCTATAAGCAGAAGAAACGTGGTTGGTATGTCGACAGTGGGTGTTCAAAACATATGATAGGTGATAGAGACAGGTTTCTTACATTACAAAAGGAAAGAGATGGATCATTCTCCTTCAAAAATGATGATTCAACCAAAATCACTGGAAAAGGCACAGTCAGAATTGGGAATAAGAACACAAAGGCAGAAAATGTTCTAATAGTAGAAGATATGAAACATAATCTTCTAAGTGTGAGTCTAATGTGTGTCCAAGGTCATAAAGTTACTTTCGATTCACAAAAGTGAGAGATAAGAAAAGAAGGTTCAGATAAATTGATTGCTACAGTTGCGAGAACTTCAAGCAACATATATGTGTTAAGTGAAATTGGAAATGAAAAGTTGTCTAGGAAAGGAAGATGAAAGTTGGTTATGGCACAGAAGAATGGGTCACATACATTTTGATAACCTTGTCAAAGTCAACAAAAGAGAAACAGTGAAAGAAATACCCCAGATCACGAAACCAACCAACACGTTATGCAAGCATTGTCAACAAGAAAAACAAACAAAGACCAGGTTCAAATCAAAAGAATATTCAACGACAACACCACTGGAAATTGTGCATACTAATATAGTGGGACCAACTATAACAAAGGGCTTAAAAGGTGAGAAATACTTTATATTATTAGTTGATGATTATACAAGAATGACCGCAATTTGTTTTCTCAAGAATAAGTCAGAAACTTTTGAAAACTTCAAGATCTACAAGGAAATGGTTGAAAATGAAATGGATTCAAAAATCAAATGCTTAAGATATGATAATGGAGGAGAGTTCACTTCAAAGAAATTTATGGACTACTACAACAGTCATGGAGTAAAAAGGAAATTCTTCGTTGCTAGGACACCTCAACAGAATGGAGTTGTTGAAAAAGAGAACATGACAGTACAGAAAATGGCTCGAACAATGCTAATGGATTCCAAATTGACAGATATTTTTTGGACACAGGCAGTACATACAACAGTTCACATTCAAAACAGAGTAATGCTCAGAAACAACATTGACAAAACTCCTTACGAGCTATGGAAAGGAAGACCATCAAATGTCAAGCACTTCAGAGTTTTTGGAAGCAAATGTTACATCAAACGAGAAAATGACAGAATGAGAAAGTTTGACTCTCGTGTGAACAAAGGAGTACTTGTTGGTTACTCAAGTACAAGAAAAGCATACAAGTGTTACAACCTGAGATTGAACAAAGTGGTGGAAAGCATCAACGTAACAATTGATGAAACACGTAGACAAGAATTAAAGGAAGAACAAAATGAATCAATGGAACAACTTTACGAAGAAGAAACAAAAGATGAAAAAGAAGGGGAAGAGGAAGAGGATCCAAAAGAAACAGAAGAGCAAGTTCAGCAAGTAACTCCAAAAACACCTAGCAGAAGAGTACAGAAGAATCATCCTTCAGATCATATTATCAGAAACAAAGACGCAAGAGTTGAGACTAGAAAAAGAATCTGTTCACCAGAAAAAACGCACCTATAACTCACATCTACAATTGAACCAATCTATTTTGCGGAGGCTAGCAAGGATGAATTTTGGAACAAGGCCATGGATGAAGAATTTGATCAAATAGAGAAAAATGGCACTTGAGAATTGGTTCCAAAACCAAATGATAAGAATGTGATCGACACAAAGTGGGTATACAAGAACAAATTGAATGAAGATGGACAGGTTACAAGGAACAAAGCTAGATTGGTATGTAAAGGATATGCACAGGTTGAAGGAATGGACTTTGAAGAGACATTTGTCCCAGTTGCCAGAATGGAAGCAATCTGATTGTTTTTAGCTTATGCATGCTCCAAAAATATTAAAGTGTATCAGATGGACGTAAAATCAACTTTTCTAAATGGGGAACTTGAAGAAGAAGTCTACATTGAACAACTAGAAGGATTTCAGTTGTCAGAGAACGTAGATTATGTGTGTAAATTAAAGAAAGCCTTGTATGGTCTAAAACAGGCTCCTAGAGCATGGTACTCTAGACTGGATAAATATCTACAGTAGACAGGGTTCAGAAAAGGAAGTGCAGACAACAACCTCTACATCAAGGTAAGTCAAGATAGTATTTTATTAATTGAAGTTTATGTTGATGATATTATTTTTGGTAGTAATGATGACAGGTTAAGCCAGAAATTTGCAAAGGATATGCAGAATGAATTTGAAATGTCATTACTTGAAGAACTATCCTTCTTTCTGGGACTTCAGATACGTCAAAGCAACCAAGGAATTTTTATTTCTCAAACCAAGTATATCAGAGAAATGCTAAAGAGGTTCAGAATGAAATATTGCAAACTAGTTATCACTCTCATACAAACCAGTTGCAAGTTAAGAAAAGATGATTATTCAAAATCTACATATCAGAGGCAATACAAGTCAATGATTGGTAGCCTACTATATGTGACAGCATCCAGACCAGAGGTAATGCAGGCAGTTGGACAAGTGGCACGATTTCAAGCAGCACCAAAGGAATCACATGTGTTAGCAGTGAAGAGGATTTTCAGATATCTCAAAGGAACATAAGAGTTTGGATTATGGTATCCAAAAGGAAAGGATCTATATCTTATTGCCTACACAGATGCAGATTGGGCAGGTTGTACTGATGACCGACGAAGCACCAGTGGAGCAACGTTCTACTTAGGTGAGTGTTTAGTACCATGACTAAGCAAGAAACAATCATTAGTATCTCTATCTACAGCCAAGACAGAGTATATTGCAGCAACATGTTGTACACAGGTTCTTTGGATGAAACAAACTCTGACATATATACAAGTTGAGTATGATGAGCCCATTCCAATCTATTATGATAATACAAGCGCCATCAGTATCTCAAAGAACCCGGTGATGCACTCCAAGACGGAGCACATTCCAATCAAGTATCACTTTCTATGGGAACAGGTTGCAGAAAAGAACATCATAGTTGAGTATGTGGGCACAAAAGAACAAGTGGCAGACATCTTTACAAAACCACTTCCACAGGAAGCCTTTGAGTATCTTTGCCAGAGACTCGGAGTTATTTCTACTCCAAAATAAATGATTTTGAATGATTATCTTATATGTCTTAGATGTACACGAAAAAGCACCATAAAGAGGACAGTTCAGTTAGGGGGAACAGCCCCGAATGGAAAGATACCTTTGTCATTGATGACAAAGGGGGAGAGATTTATCAAATGTAAAGGGCAGAGGCATGATTCCAGGGGGAACAATAGTCACAAAGATGCAGAGGACAGAGGCATGGTTCCAAGGGGAGCATGAGTGATATGACTTCAGTATTGTATGAAATGATTTAAGTATTGCATCAGAGTGTTTCCATTAATGCCAAAGGGGGAGATTGTTGATTAAGTTTGGTTTTCATTGATGTCAACCCTTGAAGAAAGCCCGGTAGCGAATTCTGGTAGCACAAAGGTTTGGGTAATGGACCCAAGGTGAGAGTTATAATTTGATTACAACAAGCCCTTCGCATTTCTCACAGAGAGGACTCCCCAATTTTCCCAACCAAATGATAGTTTGAATTTCCCCTTTCATGTACGAATTATGAAAATTATATTTGCATGGCATGCACTCTCCACATGTTTCATGAGAAGCCCAAGATTCACCTTTTTTATCTCTAAATCCCATGTACCTCCTTCATATAATTAATGCAAAAGTTTAGGATAAAATAAAACATCGAATAATAATAATAAAGGTTAATAATCAAAGGTTCTAAGGATTAGGTTATATCACTAACCAAGGCCTTGCCCCTTAGCCCCTTAAACCTCTTATAAGCCCCCTACATTTCCCCACTTGTGGAATCATAGCCCCCCAACCTTGTCCTTCCTCTTATGCAACCTATGATGTATTTATATTAACATTCAATATCCAGTTACATATTACAATTGTTTGACTTTTAGTCAATCATCATATACAATTACATAACTGGTCTAGCGATCAAAACTAGGGTGTTACAAAAGAGTTGTTATCTTCTTGGATATTGACTCCCTAATTTGATGGTGCACTCTCACAAATATTGATGTTATGCACATATCTTGATGTCTACTAATGGAGCGTTCCACGAGAGGGGCCCACACTTGGCATTATCAAGACTATGAACATAGATCAAGGAGGTGTTTTGCATTTGGAGAGAACAAGTGGCATCCCCACTACTTTATCGATCTATTAATATTTTATTGCTTTAGGGCTTTGACTTATCCTAAAGGTAGTTAGAGGATATTATACTTTATGTTTTCTTAGGAGAGATCTTAGATCTAAGACTTGGATAATATCATTTTATTTGAAGAGGGTTTTGAGCTCAAGCTCTATATAAGAGAGGCTCGCTCATATTGTAATAGTTGTTGATGGTTCAAGGAAACAATACTCTTTTGGAGTGACTTGTATTAAATATCTCTTGATGGCTATGTGATTTTTGAAGTTTATATTCATATGCGGCTTTCCATCTTACACCTATTGCTGATATATGTTGCTGGAATTTATGCTTAATGCTACTGCAATAAGGGTTTCAAGTTAAGGGTAGATTTGTCACTTGAAAGAGAACTTTGGATGAGGTGCATTCTATCTAATGTTCTTTTCTTTTCATAGTTGAATAATTAGTGGGATGACATTTATATGGAAGATATATCATTGATTTTCAGTAAGAAGTAAAATCTCCCCTTATTTGTGTTGCATGTTCATACAAAGACACCTTTGGAAAGGCCTTTTATTACTTCATTTTCAACAATATAAATGCTGCAATCATTGCTAATTTTCTGAATGTATTAGAGCAGCCTTTACTTCCATTTGTCATCCATAATTAGCCCTCCAAGTTACTTTAAGACTCCATATGCCCTATTGGATATTTGACACTAGTCTTTCCCCATCAACCACCCTAAAATACAAACCCAAGAAATCTTTTTAATTTATGTTTTACTAAGGCAACTCTTCATTAAATCCTAAGCCTTCATTGCATAAGCCTTAGTAATCCTAACCCTAGGGATATGCCCTTTGTGTCAAAGGAGAGCTGGCCTTAAGAGAGAAGATGTACTATTGTGGTGACAGTAATAGCTCTCTTGAGTTACCTTCAGGCTTAAACCCATTTTGAGACTTTGTAGTTTAATTGCCATATCACTCGGTAACAGTATATAAATCAGATTTTTGCATACATAGTTTAATTTCGTTTATTTTATATACATAGATGTATGCTTTCATCAGATAAATTCAATGCACTGTATGTTTTTGTTAACTGGACATTTAGTTTTGCATTGAGTCTGGTATCTGAGTTGTTGGAAGCTCAGGGCAGATTTATAGTTGGTAAAAGAGGAGAGAAAATTTTATTAAGTGGTTACCCAGCAGTATAATAGAGGAAAGAAGAAAGTGACAGGCAGGTATGCCGCACTGTCAAATTTGCTTATTGTTATTGTTTATTTTACTGAACATTCATTTAAGATCTTTGTAAGGCTCCTTAGAGTGCAATACCAAAAATGTTTTCAACCAGATCATTTGAAGCTTCAACCAATTGCCAAACACCTTTACCACTTGACCGTGCACTAAAAACAAGGAGATTCCATTGGCTTGTTGCATGGATATTGCCCATAATCTACTCTGAGATTATAATCTTCAAGAAGGAAAGATTACATAAATTGCAGGAAGTCTCCAAAAGGACAGCAACCATTTTCCTTAGGTTGATTAAAGCATCTAGTCTGTCTTTTGAACAATCATTTTTCCAACAAACAGATGAGGTTAGTTAGATACTAGGAATAATATTGGATAAATATGCAATATCCCATTGCCAGATCCAGAAGTACCTTACTTGTGCATTTCCAATATTTGTGGTCCACTCAAAACAACATTTACAATTCCCAAAAACTG
>ML782470.1:127837-147066 GCA_009831015.1 Picea engelmannii | reverse complement strand
CTACAAGATTCCTTGATCACAATGTGAATATTTTCTACAAGACACTTTTGAAGAACATGCTTACCAACACGCACATGAGTGACACAGACACGGTGCCTAGCTACTTGATGAATATAATTGAGTTGAGATATCAACTTGCTGCTATCTGGATGAAGGTCACAGATGAGGAGTTGGTTCCCATAGTGTTGAATGGGTTCTCCTTACCTTAGGGACACTTTGTGTAGGGCGTCTATGCTCATGAGAAGTTGCACACTTCTGAGAAGCTTTGGGATGAATTCATCCAAGAGGAGACAAGGGTAGAGACAATTTCAGCAAGAGTGGAGGAGATCCATAACCTAGTCATCTTCGAGAAGGTGAGGAGAGGAGGTAAAAAAGTACCTAGGAGGGATCAAAAAGGAAAGAAAGAAGAATCGGATTCTTCAAATCAAGGGAAGAAAGACTTGATTCATGTGAAATGTTTCAAGTGCCATACAATGGACCACTACACATCTTCGTGTCTTGGAGGAAGAAAGCAGAGCAACAACAAAGTTAGTTTGACAAGGGTGCAAAAGTTTATGCCAGATTGGATGAGTAAACATCTAGACTTGAGACATTTTTCTCCATGGTATTGTGCCTTTGCACTAACACCATTTCTAGTGCAGGGTGGTATGTGCACAGTGGAGCATCCAAACACATAACCATCAACAAGAAGGCTTTCTACAAACTTAAAGAATAAGAGGATGGCATATGAGTGGAGTCAGGCAATGATGCCACTTATCCAATTATCAAAGTGGGCTCTGTCTCTTTCTGCATGCCTTCAAGTGATGTTCTTGAGTTAAATGATAGCTTGTATGTTCTTGATTTGACTAAGAATCTTCTTTTGATTTCTTGCATTACAAGTCTAGAATGTGTCTAAGTTTGATGATTAACAAGTGATCATTAGAAAATGCAGCCCTAACCCTAGTCGATTTTTGGCCAAAGGAGTGTGTGAAGATGGCCTTTACAGCTTGCTACCAAATCCGAGGAAGCATGATGCTTTGGTGCACGACATTGACACCTTGTGCAAGTTGTGGCACAAGCAGTTTGGTCACCTGTTGTTGGATTTTCAATGAGCTATGGCTCATGTATCCTCTTTAAATTTTTGTTTAACTATTACTTGAACCATAACTACTGCAACAAACCAAGATCACAAGAAGAATAACCATGCACAAGAACACAAGAAGTATCCTGGGAAACCCTTCTCAACAAGGGAAGAAAACCCAACCAATCCTTTGCTATATTCCTCAAGAGAAAGACCTCCCACACCATCACCAAACCTAGCACACAAGAGGGTGTTGTAATTCTCATAATTTCAGACCACAACTTATGAAATCATGAGATGACACAATGATAAGTGTGTTTCCTCAATGGGGATTCACCTTTATTTATATAAGACTTGTCACATCAAATGATGTGTCTATTGACATTAATAACTCAAAATATAATTAATAATTACCATATTAATTATCTTTTACATTAAGGTGGGGCCAACCTGTACCCTTTACATAATCAATAGGGTTACAACTTACAGGTAAGTCTGACTCTTGAACAATATAGCAAGGGATCTCATACACCCACTAGTGCTCAGCCACTAGGGGCACATCCATCAGTGCTCATCCACAGGGATGTCTCTCTATCTCACTGCGTCTCACAGGAGAACCACACTCACTAGTGCTCAGCCACTAGGAACACGTTCACCTGTGCTCATCCACAGGCACGTCCAACTCAACAGATCTTCTTTCTCACTGCATTACATAGGAGGGTCATCTGGAGTTCATCATCTCAACTCTTTGCTCAGAGGAGGCTAATACATCGTTTTCATCTCTGTCTCATAACGATGCACCCAGCTCATGGGAATTCACACGTTCACCTTGTGCTCAGCCACAAGCACGTCCAGCTCAACAAATCTCCTTTCTCACTGCGTTACACAGGAGAATTATCTGGAGTTCTTCTCAACTCTCTGTAAGGAGGAGGCCATCACTACGTTCTAGCTCTGTCTCAGATAAGAACCACGCACCCATCTCAAGGGCTCTCTCTCAGGTTTGTGTCCTGGAGGATGTCTCGCGCAGCTGTAATCATCAACACCTAGTCTGTGTCCTGGAGGATGTCTCACGCGGCTGTAATCACCAACACCTGCACCATGGAGCACTTCCACTCTTGAAGAACATGGTGCAAGGATTGTCAGACTTCAAGATTGAGAATACTACAATGTGCAAGGATTGTGCACTCAACAAGCATGTCAAGACTGCTTTTCCAAGTAATGAGCACAGACCAAGAGAAATTATTGATCTGATCCATTCAGATGCGAGTGGAACGATGATTTCAATGTCTTTGACAAGTATTTTGTACTGTCTCTCTTATTAATGTATGTTTTATTGATGATTCCTCTGGGAAGACTTGGATTTATTTTATAAAGACTAAGGATGAAGTGTTTAGTAAGCTCACAAAATTCAAATCTTTAGTTGAGAATCAAAAACACAGAAAGATCAATGTGGTGAGATTTGACAATGGAGGAGAGTACACCTCCATGGACTTTGATGCATTTTGGAAAGAAAAAGGGATCAAAAGGGGGTTGATAGTACCTTACAACCCTCAACAAAAAGGGGTTGCAGAGAAGAAAAACCATTCCATCATAGAGACAGCCAAAGCAATGATGCACGACATGGATTTGCTCAAGTGCCTTTGGGCAAAGGCATGTGATACAGTTGTCTACATTCTGAATTGATGACTTCACAGCTTATTGAAGAACAAGACTCCAAAGGAAGCCTTTACTGGTGAGAAGCCTTGGCTATCACACTTTCGTGTCATTTGGTTGTCCTATTTATATTCATGTGCCTGACAAAAAGAGGACTGAGTTTGAACTCTCGAGCATCAAGGGTGTATTTGTTGGTCATAGTGAGACATCCAAGGCTTACGGGATCTATATTCCAACACAATGGAAGATAGTGGTAAGTTGAGATGTTAAATTTGATAAGGATGGATGGTCCACTGAGTCTCAGAAACCTGTGACAGAGCTTGAGAAGGGAGAGAAGCTTGCTCGATCAAAGGAAGAGAAATCAGATTCAGATCAGCAAGGTTCCAATGAGGGAATAGAGGCCTCATTACCATCCAGTTCAGCCAGGGCATTGAGATAGCTCACCCAGGCTTTGTAGGTGGCACAGGAACACGTAGGAGCGCCAAAATCTTCTTTCAGAATGAGTCGTCCCATTAAGAAGTTTCCTAGTTATGT
Source organism: Picea engelmannii (assembly GCA_009831015.1). Taxonomy (NCBI): domain Eukaryota; kingdom Viridiplantae; phylum Streptophyta; class Pinopsida; order Pinales; family Pinaceae; genus Picea; species Picea engelmannii. The sequence continues at coordinate 143,819 of ML782470.1, read as the reverse complement.
TGCAATGATGTCTTCTATCATTGATATAGATTCTAGAACCTTCTAGCAGTGAGATAGCATCTGAAGCACAAGTATGGTGGGATGGTATGATGGGGGTTTATGATGTCTAGGAGACGGTGCCAAAACTCACTGTAGAATCAATGATTGATTCCATGCATGCAGTTGTTCATGAAGTCTTCCTTGAACAAGGGAAGTACACCTTGAAGATTCTAGAGAATCACGATGAAGAGGGAGTAACTCATTTTGGTGGAGAACACCTTCCTGCAAAGGAGTGATAGCTTTACCTGTTGCTTGGAGGGTATTCTCTTTATCCATGGTGCATCCAGCAGATTCAGCCCTTGATCTGTGTGCAGCAGCCTTCAGCAGAGTCGATTTCCAGCCTTGAAATCTGTACAGCTTTGACTGTTGCTGGTGTGGAGGGGCAGTTAATGAAGGCAGAACAGTCAATAAGAGTTCTGCAGTAAAGGCACATGCATGCACGATCGTTAACAGGCTTTTGTTATCTTTGGAAATCAGTGCCAGATTTAGAATTGCTTTTCTTCAGTTTAGAAGCAGTTCCAGATTTAGAACTGTGCATGTTTTTCCAGATTTAGAAAGAGGATAGGCACACTGCTTTTGTGGCTGTTCTATTGCTGGAAGGCAGATTCTATTTGAAGTTTTAGGCTCATGCATGAGACAGTCTTATTCATGCAAGATGGGCACAGTATTCTAGGCACCTAGGTTTAAGGTTTTGCTTATCTAGGAGAGCACCCCTGTGAAGGAATATTCAGTGTGAACCCTAGTCCTCTCTTGGTCTATAAAAGAAAGACCGGGTGACTTCTCTAGACATATCAGACAATTGGAGTTTTTGAGCTTTAGAGATTGTGATTTCTTCTTTTCAGAGTTGTAGAAAGTGATGTGACTAAGTGCTGCAAATTAAACCTGCTGTTCTTTTTTCAGATTTATGTGTTTGTAGATGTAGCATCCTTTATCTGCTGTTTTAATAAGTTAAATCAGTTTTCGATTACTAGATTAAGGTTTTGTTTCTAGGAGTGCAGATCTGCTTACCATGTCTTGAAAATGTAACACACAGCTTACCTAATATATTTGGTTCTACCACAATGTTAAACAGTTTCAGATGTATATACTATATGCATACTTAGTAGTGACCTGATTTATGACCATGCTGACACTCTTACATGCATGATCTAGGATCCATGATTCTTATTGGGCAGGATAGCAAAAGATGCATAAGCATTGTTTAGTGGAATCATAAATGATTGCCTGCACTAAATCTCATACCATCTTCTCAATCTTGGTATTTAGCATTGGGAATATCCCTGCTTCTAAGAGCCATTAAGCTCTTATTAGAATCGGATGTAGCAGCCCTCTTGACCAGTGATGAATCCATAAGTAAAAATTGATAGATTGAACCTCATAGTAGGGAGATAAACACCTAGTCTTTGAGAAAATGTGATTGAAATGGTGAATTAATGAGGCAATGCAACAACATGAGCATCACCTCTACAGAATTCAGACCATGTAAAACCAAAATACTATTGAGATCGTGTCAACCTCTGTCACCTGAAGAAAACTAATTTGGCAAGCCTCCCTTTCAATTCTATTTCATAAAGCTTAAAGCAAGCCTGCAAAAAAATGCTTTTGGAAAAATTACCTGCAGCCAAGAAATTGCAACAGAATAACCAATCATTCAGAAAAAGCAAATTCAAAAGATGATTGCAATGCCAACTGCAGTTCAAGTTAGATCGAAGGCAGACTCAAGTCATGGCCTACTCCTTCCATGCATAACTGAAATTATTCCACATCCAGATATGATCCCAGCAAGAGCACAAAGCAGCATGGCCCAGTAATATCCTTGTCACTGACAGGTTGGGTGTAAGTTATAACCCAAATAAGCAACAATTACCAAAACAGATAGACCCTTCTCATAACTAGATGTTGAAGAGGCCTAGACAAACACTTCCAATAATGTCTGGATGTTCCAGGAGTGTCAATAATTCGTGAGAAACTAAGCCAAAACTTGCCATCTTGATATCTGCTACTAGGATTAAAAAACAAAGCCAATGAAAGAACCTTATCCCTATTTCGTTTATGCTTTCACATTTTCGAACAGTTCTGAATATTTCTTTTGTAACACGGCTCACCCAATATATTTAGTTCTACCACAATGTTCGACATTATCAGAAGTATACATTCTTAGTGGTGACCCTATTTATGCCCAGGTGGACACTATTACAATTTACATGTATGTTCTTGGTTCCATAATTCTTAATGGCCAGGATAGCAAAAAATGCAAAAGAATTATTTATTGGAATGATTGTCTGCACTAAATCTCAAACCATCTTGTCAATCTTGGCCGTTAGAAATGGAAATGTCCCTGCTTCTAGGAACCATATTATTCTAGTATAATCGAATGTAGCAGCCCTCTATACCAGTGATGACTCCATCAGTAAACATTGATTGAATGAACCCTCACAATAGGAAGATAAACACCTAGTCTTTGAGAAAATGTGATTGAGAAAGTGTTCATGCGGTAATGCAACAACATGGGCAATACCTCTACAGAATTCAGACCATCTAACCACAATTAAGTTAAGATAGTATAAGCCTCTACCAGCTGATGAAAGCGTCCCTTCAATTTTATTTCATAAAGCTTACAACAAGCCTGACAAAAACTTCTGAAAATTTACCCACAACTGGGAAATTGCAACAGAATACCCAATCATCCAGACAAACAAATTCAAAACATGATTGCAATGCCAGTTGCAATTCAAGTTAGATCAAAGGCAGACTCAGGTCATGGCCTATTCCTTGCATGCATAACTGAAACGATTTCAACATCTAGATATGGTGCCAGCAAGAGCACAAAGCAGTATGGCCAACTAATTTCCTTATCACTGACAAGGTTGGAATATGGATGTAAAAATTAACCCAAATAAGTAACAATTACCTAAACAGATAAACCCTTGTCCTAGCTAGGTGTTGAAAGGAAGAGGCCTGAACAAACACTTTCAGTAATTTCTGGATGTTCCAAGAGTGTTAATCATTTGTGAGAAACCAAGAAAAAGCTCACCACCATCCCCTACTAGGACTAAAAACCCAAAGCCAATGAAGGTAGCTTAACCCCATTTCCTATTTGCTTTAACATTTTCAAACACTTGTAAATATTTATTTTATAACAAAGATCACCCAATATATTTGACTCTACAATGATGTTGAACATTTCAAAAATGAACCATCAGCAGGGGTTCTTAAAATATCTGAAATGATTGTTTTCATTAGAACTAGTTGACAATAATCTAAGAACACTTGCCATAAATGATAAATCGTATTACTTAGAAGATAATAGCTGACATTAAATATCAAACAAATAAGTTTTCTAAATAGGAATAAGTGGGATGTATGTAACCCACATAATGTCAATTGGTATAGCTCAAATGGTTGTGAGGAAAAGTTGTTAACCTCCTCACTTGGGTTCAAATCTCACTTTGCGACATGTTATATTTTCCCTAAAGATCACTGATTAACAATCTGAACATTTAAATGGAAATTTTTTAGGATCTGCACAGATCAAATGCTAGGAGATCAACACAACAGTGCATAATAGGAATATCTCCTCTGTTCCTAATTGAGCCTGCAAGTTTTCTCCAAGCCCCAGAGAGCTTCCTCCTGTTCAGATGGAGTTGAAAGGTATTCACTTGGAAAGATTATCCAGAAGACTTCAAGGAAGCACCCTTCTGCTCAAATGACTGTTTGTACTTCAAGAATGCTTTGAAGAGAATAGCAGGAGAGACCTAAGAAGGATCAAGCAGGGTATATACTGACCATAGCTAACAGCTTACAGTTATGCCATATATACAATGGACTTTGCAAAGCAAGCGACTTCTGGGCACCTTGGTGTTGTATGTAAGTACTTCCATTCACTTAAATACTTGTTACCTCACATTTTCTAACCCCAATTCTCCATTCTTCATCAACTCAGACAGGAGGAACACATGATCTGAATGTACTCCTGAAGGACTGGTAATCAAATGGAAAAAGATATCAGCGGGCATATAGCCGGATGAAGAGGTAGTATTTAGTTTTCCCTACAGACATAATATTCCTTGTTAACAACTGGAACGAAGTTCTGGAGGCCTACTAACCTCACACGCCCAAAATGAACGTTTCCAAGAAAGTCTGACGTGTTCCTCTCTGTTGGCTGAGTTTTAAATATATTCCTTGTCTTGCCCGCTTTCATATCCATTAGTTTCTACTGTCTCTCTTTGGTATTGTTTGAGGCTAGGATGATTTTGAAAGTTCCCTGGCTCACTGGGACCACCATGAGCAAAATTGTATCAGCATAAAGTGGCCACTGCAGACCTCCCAAGCCACGGTGAAAACACGGATGCCTAATTAACATAGTAGCAAGATTCGAATACGAATATGTACTCGAATATGATTTGGTACAGTAAAATACGTAACGAAAAAATCTCATATGGCTCCAATACTGAAGTATAAATCCATATCTCAAATATACAAAAATATGCATTTTGTTCCGAATTTTAAAAGAATTTCAGCCTTAGGAATGCACAATAAACCAGAAAAAATAATTCATTTCTTGAAAATTTTGCAACATAGTTTATATTTAAAGTTCTTGGGGTTTTTTCTGAATATTTGTGAGGTTTGTTTTGGGGTTTTTTCTGAATATTTGTGAGGTTTGTGGGCTGTTTTATAAGCACTTATAAGTTGACAGGTAACCAAAAAAATAAAAAAACAGGTTGACCGTACTGTATCCGCTTGTACGGAAAACTCGCAGAATTTCGTACTGCTGCCGAATTTCCATATAACAAAGGCAATACGGCCAAATCTTTAGCATAGAGTTATGTTTGAGCCCTGAACTTTGCAAGCTTAAAATCAAAATCAAGCTAGGGATAGAGTTGTCTGCTATGCTATATGCTAGGTGTTGAAAAGATGTCTAGAGTCGATTGGCCTGTAGTAGGAAAGCTATCACCATTTGGATTGCCTTTTCTTTTTAAATTTTTTTAACAATGAATAACAGTCTGTTAGCCCTATCTAAATGTAAACAGGTAAAAACTGAAGTGTCTATGTGAAATTTCAAGCAAAGATAAAAGCAATTAGTTATGTATAACATGCATGTTTATGCATCTATTACAACGACTCTGAAAATCTCAAGGACTTAACATCTAGTTCTGTCTGTGAGCAATGTAATCAGCTAAACAAATCAAAGGCTTAGCTTTTTCCACATCAAAAACAGAAATCTGATCCATTGCTTGCTTGTTGAGCTCTTGGGCAAATTCCCTTGATTTCTCAAGCCCCAGCAACTTAGGGTACGTGAGCTTATCAGCAACAAGGTCCTTGCAAGCAGTCTTTCCGAGCTCCTGAGACGATTTAGTGACATCAAGGATGTCATCAACAACCTGGAACATCAGCCCAATACAGCGAGCAAATCTCCTCAGCCTCTCGATCTCTTCATCAGACCCACCTCCTATAATTGCACCAATCACCACAGATCCCTCCAACAGAGCAGCTGTCTTGTGAACATGAATGTATTCAAGCAGATCCAGACCCACGTTCGATAACCCACCACTGGAAAGATCCACAACCTGCCCTGCAACCAGCCCTTCAGACCCAATTGCCCTACCCAATTCCCAGATGACCCTCAAAACTTTCTCTGCCTCAACACCCTTTGTAGAGCATGCAATGTGCTCAAATGCAAAGGCCAACAAGGCATCCCCTGCCAGAACAGCAACATCCTCCCCAAACACCTTGTGATTTGTGGGCTTCCCTCTTCTCAAATCATCATTGTCCATGCAAGGCAAATCATCATGAATCAGAGACATGGTGTGAATCATCTCAACTGCACAGGCCGATGGCATGACTGATTCCTCAGACCCACCTACGAGCTCGCAAGAAGCAATACATAATATGGGTCTCACACGCTTTCCCCCAGCCAGAAGCGAATACCTCATTGCTTCATGAATTTTTTCAGGGTGCCTCAGGCTTACACATTTGTCCAGGGCCTCATTGATGGCATTGGCCTTCGAAAACATGTATTTTTTGAACTCAAATGCAATAGGCTTCTCTTCATCTTTGTTTTCTGATTCATTCACAAGTTCTAATGGTGTCGTTACACTGCAATTGGGTCTCATCTTAATGACAGATGAGCCAGGCATTGTCTGATAAAGAGAAGCAACTGTAAGTGCTGTTTTATCTGTAGTAGTCACCTGCACTGGCGAAGTTTTGAAGCTGCAGTTGGGCATGCCCAGAGACATCGGATTGGTATTACGGGAGGCAAAAAAGAGACCCTGATGAACACACGGATTGAATAATATAATACTCATTTCAACTTTGTAACTTCACAAAGACATTACATCGCCCTCCCTTCCTGCGAAATTGCCCAATGAAACCATGAACAAGCCAGAGTTTTAAAGGACTTAGTGCCCCTCGTCCAAGTGGAAATTGCATGGAAGTGGAACAAACTCTACCAATAATATATGATATGATATATGAAATGGTGGATTGCTTTCTTGAAACTTTTCATTATTTGTCTTATAAGGTAATAAGTCCAATGAGGAGACGCCAAGCAAGCATGGTCTTATCTTTTTCTGTCATATGAGGACTTCACTCATTTTACCCAACTTCACATAGATACATTAATTTCTATGTGAAGTTGCAAAGTTTTAAAGGACTTAATGCCCCTTCATCCAAGTGGGAAAATGCATGAATGTGGGACAAACTGTACCAATAATGTGGGAAAATGCATGAAGGTGGCACAAATTGTGCCAATAATGTATGAAATGGTGGAGTGTTTTTGTTTGTTTGTTTCTTAGTGGAAACTTTTTCGGTCTTTATTGTTTTTCAACTTTCTTAGTGGAAACTTTTTCTTTTTCGGTCTTTATCTTTTTAAACTAAGTCCAATGAGAAGAGGCCATGTAAGCATAGCCTTATCTTTATATCTAGGATGAGGCCAAGAATGATGATCACTTTTTAGTGGGAAAAAGGAATTTTTAAATATCAAAATTAATTTTGGTGTAAATCTTAGATTTTTCAAGTATTAAAAATAATTTTGGTGTAAATTTTAGGATAAATCTTTCTTAATAACGACAAACCACCATAATTAATGTAGTTAGAATAAAAATTAATTTAAATTTTAGGATGAATTTTTCCTAAGTAATGATAAATAACCATAATTGGTATAATTAGAAAAATATATATATATATATACATTATTTGATCGTAATTAATAATTAATAGTAAGGTATCCCAAAATCTGTATCTTGTAAATATCTCTTTTATCTAATGTATAATCTTTTGGGAAATGTAAATAAGGAGTCAAAGTGGTTAGGATATACAAGTAGTTGGTTAGGATATACCAGTAGTGGTGATAAAAAAGTCACCCTTTACAAAAGCTAAAAAAAGGCAACATGTGAGGTGGAGCTTTCAATGAGGGACTCAATATCAAGAGTGTACTTGGGTTAACTTTTAAAGGCATTTTTTAATTTTATATAGTAGAGAGTAAAAGGGTAAGGAATTTCATTGAAAGTAACTTTATATTGATATTTTCATATAAAGTCAATTGTGATTAATTAAATCAAATCTCGAAGTAATTTCCAATTATTCTTGATCATCCAAGTGTCTTCCAAGAAGGATCAATTTCATGAGAGTAGAGAAACAAAAATAGAGTGAAATTCAACATGAAATCGTGTCTGAAAAACTCTAATTGTGTGAGAATTCAAAAAAGCAGTGTCTCCTTCTTACCACACAATGAACATGTTGAATTAGTAATGTCAACTTTGTGCATCTTATTCTTGACCACCAATCCTTGATGAAGAAGTAGCCACCGACGGAATTTAGTCTTAAGGAGAGCATAAGCCTTACAAATGGCCTGACACCTCCTAAGTGAAATCTCCATCAAACCGCCAAACCCTCATCTTGCATTTAAGTGAGTAACTAGATCAAAGGAGTGTCTAACCAACTCATAAAGCTCCTTCATCTCATAGAGATAAATAGGCTTCCCACTCCTCCATCTCAAATACCACCATACAAGGCCTTCTCCATGCATCTACATTTTGTATAGACAACTTTATTGAATCATATGGCAAAGACCCTCTAAAACAACCTTTTCAACACCAAGTAGCTTTTGGGCTCAATTTGCAATCATCCACATGTGCCATTATTGAGTGTTTGTATTCCATAAGTCCTTCCAAAAAATAATCATTTTCTAACCAACATTTTACCTACGTGGTTTAGCAAGAGTCCAATTTCCCCCCCTTGAGATTTGAATCTCCAAATTGGTTGGAATGCTAGATCCCAAGCATCATGAAGTCCCTCACACTTCCAATAGAGAAATCCAAAGACTATTTACCAAGCCACCTACACAATCGTGAGAAAAAACAAACCTTAGATCGTAATTTCCTTCACATTACCAATAATGTTACATGTATGAAAAGGAATTTTAATCCCATTAGTATCCTGAGCCTATTAAATTCAATGACACATTAAGACCTACCAAGGAGCATCCATGTCCACTGTTTGTATCACTCATTTGTGGGTAAGGACCACTCCTTAGGTTATTATGTCAGGAAGGACCAAACCCCCTTCAGCTCAAGGTAAGGTCATTTGTCCTATGTCACCAAAGGGAGCCCCTTTGTCCCTCCCTATTTAGCCTAGAGAAAGATTTGGAGCACATGCTCTAGGGATTTATATTTTTCTTAAAAAGGAAAAATGCATGCTAAAACTCCATCCACCACTATAATTCACCTAGCAAGTGGCAAGTCGAGAATGGACCAAGCAAGAAGCATCTTTTCAAGTTTGCCATGATCCATCTCCATTTTTCCATGAGAGAAACTTGTACACCAAAGGGGGTGCCAAGATACTAAATGATCATCCTAGGTCAGATGCACTTCCGCTTTTGATTCAACCATTGTAGGGGGTTGTCCTACCCAATAATAAGGAAAAGTTATGTTTTCTCCTCACTAACAACTGCCTTGACGACTCCACAAAAGTATCCAAACATAACATCAAGCTCTCAACATAATGTCGAGTAAGCTAAGGTGTCAGAGTTGATTCATCTACAAAGTGAACTCTAAAGAGTTGGTTTCCATATGGTAAGTAGATACCTTTGATTTTTTCCTTGCATTCTAACTACTCCCAACAAGTTACCAAGAGCACCAACGACAATCACATAGAGATGTAGCACCAATGGGCACCCCTAGCAGATGGAATGTTGCAACGTAATAGACTATGATAGCATACCACTCACGCCAACTCTTATAGAGGCCCACAAGAAGACTATCATGATAGATCAATGATATGTAGAGCCAAAACCAAGCCAAACCATCATGTTGAGGATGAAATCAGATTCAATTTTATCATAAGCTTGATAAAAATCATTTTTTAATAGGAGGGCCTTTTGCCCAATCTCCCAAGCCCACTCAAGGTCTTCACAAGCAATTTTATAAGATTATCCTAGATAAACCTCCTCTTAATGATACCCATTTGCCCCTTACGAACTATCCTAGCCACCAATAATTGAATCCTCCTAGTTGGGGCTTTTGCTAGAATTTTATATGACACATTCACCAGGGTGATTAGATGCCACATGACCACCAAATCTCTTTTAACACCTTTAGGAATGAGTTTTATGAGACTAACATTAACCATCTACCCCATACCACCCCCCTTGATAGCTTCTTAGCACATTTTCAAGTAGGGCCCACCACATGTCACATCTACTTATTAAATTTAATCAAAAAACCATAATGAGATGGGGATTTCTCATTCTTGAATTCCTTCATGATTGATTGTGATTCATCCAACTCAAGGTCTCGAGAGAGATAATCCCTCTCTAAGTTCCTTAATGTTAGAGGAACAACTTGATGGACAAGCTCCATGGTAAGACCCTGCATTGGGTCAAAACCTACAAAAGTGAATTTCGATGAAAATTATTTTCAAATATATGTCGAGTTTCCATCTCCTACATAGTAAGTCTACCACTAAGTTCTTGTAAGGCTAGGATCAACTGATATGTGTTTGCACTTCAAGTGTTGAAAACAGAATTTGGTAGGTGCATCACCATATGTTTATTAATCCTTACTCATTTGACTTTATAATCTTCAAATCCTTGTATTTGGACTTCCAACACAACAAACTCTTACTAACACAACTCATTAAAAAAACCCAACTCCAAACTTTATCATGTGACTATAAGAAGATTCTAAACTTGTTTTCAATACCCTTACTAAATATGCTACCATCCAACCTCACCCTCATAGAAGTTTTGCAATGTTAAAAAAAAGATTACATACCACCTAAAGATCCATCCAATACCCCTTATGAAGGTGGGGCCAAAGGCCAAAGTTCAATCACTTTCAACCGCGTTTTGATAATCTTCACACCCAAGCAAAGAGAACACATTGGGTACATAATTCTTTGCATACCAATGAAAAAGTATTTAATATTGAAAAAATTAGAAAAGAAAATTGTATAGACCTTCTTTACATTTAATATTGAAAAAAATAGGAAAAAAATTGTATAGACCTTCCTTGGTGTGTTGGTAAGAAATCTCCGTGGAAAAATGTTTGTTAGAAATCTATAACGTACGTAAGGAATATCTAGAAAAGAGAGTTATAAATAAAGTAATAACATACTCATAGGATAACATCATAGAAAATAGCATACTCATAGGATAACCTCTCAACATCGAGGCATAACTAAATGAATAGTCATACCTTAATGTTTAAGAAAGTTATGCCTTGGAGCTGTCATTGTCTCCAACCATGTAGAAGACTATACCATTTATTATTAGTATTTGCTATAGTAGGAACTATAGTAATAGCGATTGTTTTTTTTTAATATTAATATGAAAAATATAAATTAATTATATTATTATTATTCATTTTTCTATGTTATAGGTTTTATCTTTTTATTTGAAAAAATATTTTATTATGATTAATCAAATACTTTATCATCTTATTTGGTTTCATTTAGAATTGATATAAATGTTGATTTAGATTTTTGGTGAAATCTTAACTTTTTGGTTAGGATCACAAATTTCATTTGATGCTAGTATTTAGATGCGAAGTAATGTTAATCTTTACCTTAATCATACTAGCCTTAAATGTTATTAGGGCTATATTTTCTATAGTTATGTCATTTTATAATATTTTCACTATGTTATCTAAAATGTAGTAATATTAAGAAAATTTGGTATTTGGCTATAAACTCAATGAGTTATGATGGCTCAAGGCTAGCATTAGCTAGTGCATATAATTACTATTCAAATCTATGATAAAGTGTTTCTTTGATGCATTGTCTTTGCATCTTTTTTATTCGAAGTGAACTGCATATCATGGAAGGTTTTTTTGCACTCTGAGAAATGTCATCAAAGAATGAAGGAATATAAACACAAAATGGAATTTGAATATTGTAAATTCATTTAAAATAAAGAAAAGGGGACAACTACGTTATATGATGAGGGTGAGCATGAGGAGCAATGCATCTATCTTCTAGACAAAGTATTTTTTTATGTATCTATGATCTGAAAATATAAGATAGAATAAAAATCCTTAAATTCGGAAATAATGAAAGCATTCGCATAAAATAATCAACACAAGAGAAATGTAGAGAAAACGCTTGAGGTAAGGCAACACCATATATTATTCGTTATGGAAGGAAAATACTCATCAAGCATTGCTTGATATACCTACAATATTCTTCACCATGTTCCATTACATTGCTTCTACTTCTTTATATAGTATTATATATCTCATAGGAACATTCTAGTAGGTGGAACCTTTTAGTAAGTCTTCTTACATTCAATGACCTCCTAGGAACATTCTAGTAGGTACAACCTTCTAGTAAGCATTATTACTTTCATAGTGTTCACACTATTACATGGGCCTTATTTACTAGAAAAATCTTCCATAGATAAAAATACATAGATGCCTAACTATTATTATTCCCCTTGGGCACCTCCCTAGGTACGCCATATAACCTCCCTAGGTGTATTACATTCCATCTCCCTTCACATGTTTCATCCTCAAAACATGGGAAGAAACCATACAATATTATCGGCTAAGCAATGTAGCTAGTTGGTACCAAGCACAAACATCCATCCATCCTAGTGAAATGTGACCATTGGGTCCAACTGCTTTCGTGCCACTTTGGTCCAACTACTTATGTGCCACTTTGATATGGAATATGATTGCTCCTTATTGAGCTACTTTGATATCTCCATGCATTGTTATTATTCCTCCATGTTCATCTCCATTGGTTGAACAATCCCTTTAATTATAGGACCACTATGATTAGCCCCATTTTAGCCAAGTTATATGGAATTATTTTGGAAAATAAGATTGGCATATGGCTAGAAAGCTACGGAAAAGGAGCTAAAGGATATGCTAGATTTAGGAGACATCATTCAATTGTGGACCACCTTATTGTTCTTAGGATAATTGTGGAGGAGTGTCACAATAATAAAACCAATCTCCTATATTTTTTCATTGACTTTAAAAAGGATTTTGACACAATGCCTAGGAGTAATCTTTGGAATATGTTAGAAGAGCTAAAAGTTCCTTTCGAGTTGAGAGTTGTTGAGGTAAGGTTGTGCGAGAATGTTATTGTTAATTTTACAAACACTAAGGGATGGTCATAAGAAATTAATGTGATATAGGAATTAATAAAGGTTGTCCGGTGGCATTTTTGGCATATAGATTGACAAGTTAGAGGATTGCTTAGAAAAAATCAAGTTGTGTCAGTTCAACTCTTGCTGGTGTAGTCATCATCCTTCTTCTTTACACCAATGATATTGTTCTTATGGTGAGGAGTCCTTATGATCTTGACAAGCAACTAAATATCCTCAAGGATTTTTGTTCTAATACAAGTATGACTATTAAACACTAACAAATTGAAAATTATGATAATTAATTCCAAAAAGATCACTTACAATAATTTCATGTATGATAAAAACACTTTGGAGGAAGTGTCTTCATACAAATCTCTTGCAATTGATCTTCATCACAAGATAGAATGGAACTATAGCATTGAAAAAAAGGATAAATGGAGGGTGGAAAACTTATTATGGACTTGAAAACAATTGTAAATCAATGGACATTTGACTATGGGATAAGAAGAAACTAGTCCTTGGACTCTTGTCACTCCTATTTTCTTATATGGTTGTGAAGTTTGGGGTTGTAGTATCTCTAGAGAATCATGGAGAAAGATAAATCGAATCCAAAAGTGTATTGTAAGTTATAATGATCCAAGTGGATATCGGTGGCCACCCACCTACTCCACTTGCTTGAAAAACAATTTTCCACCTTGGCAGTTTTTTGACAGTTTTTTCGAGTTTCAAACTTCCGGGGCTATTTTGAGGCCCTAAACGACGTTTTTTGGGGATTTGGGGCCCAAGTGACTCTTTAGGACATTGACCTAGGCTAGTCGAAAATCGTTCTTCTTGGTTAGACCTTTTCAACGAGATATCGTGCGCCTAAAACGGTGATCGTATGAAAAAGTTACGACCCTGGGAAGTTGATGTACTAACTTACCCAAACAGGGCCCACATGACTTTTGGTGCTTCATCTCCTATGGTTGGTTTTTTGGATGTCTAGGGTTTTTGACATTGGTGATTATTATAAAAGGCCTTCAAAGCCTTATTGTAATCATCTTCGTGAAAATGAGCACAATCGTCACATCTCTTCTCAGAGATAATCTGCCACCATTCTAGCAAGCTTGTTTTCTGCTACATTTTACAGTTTCAATTTATTTCCTTATTGAATAGAAAACCGGTTTTACTGTATCTCTATTATTCTGTGTTAAGAATATTTTAATAATCTGTATTCATTTCGTTCTGCTCATAAAATCTGGATCAATGGTATCAGAGCGGTCTGCTACTTGTCATCTTAATGCATGTCTCCAATGAGGTCAAGGTATAAAGAATTAGGTCTCGAGCTTTTTTCTCTTGAGGACAAAATCTCTCGCACACCCAAGTGACCTCTCATGGTAGGAGAAAATAAATATGATGGGACAGGAGATCCTTTCAAAATGTTGCTTGAGGAATCCCTCACGCAACAGAGGAACGAGATGATGGATAGTTTCGCGCAAATCCTTCGGTGACTACCAACAGACGAAACATCTTCCTCGAGCGGAGGCGCCACCCCCTTCAAGGTACAAATCAACTTTGATATTCCTATATTTGAAGGTCAGATAGAAACATATGTTGTAAACAAGTGATTGAATCTACTAGAAGGGTATTTTTCTGTCCATAACTTTTCGAGTAGAGAAAATATTATTTTTGCACTCCTCAAAGTCGTTCCCCATGTCAAAGATTGGTGGGAAATTTTCAGTGAGAAAAAAGAAACATAGGAACCCTCATTATTTACAGTCACGACCACCTGGGAATCCTTCAGGGATGTTAGTAAGGAACAATACTACCCTGTCGGAAGTTATGGTGACTTGTATACCAAATGGATGGACCACACTACAACAAGAAAGAGACCAAGCAGTGCCAGACTTCACAAATATCTTCCATACCTTGCACACCAAGCTAGGTATCAAATATTCAGAGTGACATCTGGTGCTCAAGTATCGCGGTGATCTGCATAGATACATCGAGATCGAAATGGAATTTCTGGACATCTCATCCTTGGGCGCGACCTACCGATATGCCGTCAAAATCGAGCAAAAGATCAAATAAAAGATGGGGCAATTTGGGCCCGGGAAGCCCTCACAACAAAATCCAGGAAAGGGAGGCCCCAACCCACAAAACAAAGGATAGAGAAAAGATAGACAGTATCAGGACAACCAGTCCAAGCCGCAAGCAAAGAAGGAAACCAGAAAGACAAAGAAAGATACTAGGAAGTGGTGCGACTTACATAAGAGCCATTGGCATAACACTGTCGATTGCCTCTCAAAGCAGACGCTAGTGGACGAAGTGAAAGCCTATGAATCAGATGCATGTTTTGACTCTGAGTCAGAACCAGAAATGGGAAGACAGATTATTGATGTGGAACCCAGTGACACTGTTTCTACCACCAAGCTCCAGCCTGGTGAACCAGATGAGCGAGAAGAAGGTGAGTGCCTCTTCCATTCACAGATGTGGGTAAAAGGCACCCTGTTGCACTTCATCATTGATAGCGGTAGCTATAAGAACCTCATCTCAGTAGAGGTTGTCAAGGGCATGGCCTTGCCGACAACATCGCACCCACAACCCTACACCATTGGATGGCTCCGCCAAGGAAGCAATCTCCGTGTCAGCCAACAATGTTGATTTCCGTATGACATAAAACCTTTCAAAGACGAGGTATTGTGTAATGTTACTCCTCTACAAGTTTGTAATGTTTGTTGGATTTACTTCACACACACCTAGGATTTAATTTTCCTAAGGTTATTCCTTGTTTATTAGTCATAATTAGTCATTATCCAGTCTCCTATATTTTAGGGGAGAATATTCCACCTGGAGAATATTCTCCTTCAGTTGACACTTCAGTTTGACTAGTTGAGTTGAGTTTAGATGGTGCATTGGTTTTGTCACCATGCAACATTGGGATCATCACCAGCTAATGTGCACTTGCCTTGGGATCATCACCAGACTGGCGCATTACCCTTGATTTCCTAAGTTAACTCCTCACTACTCTTTGTTCAGTCAGTTAACTGAAGACTAGTTGACTATTTAACTCAACTAGGTGGTAGTTCACTCCCGTAACCGCCCGAGAGACTAGACTAGGTGGCAATTCACTCCCGTAACTGCTGTTGTGCGTCCAAATCACTCTAGACCACCACTATGGATCATCAGTTACTCATGTATCTTATAGCTATTGTAAATTATTCACTCTTTGAGTGTGGAATACGGTTAATGATAATTCTTCTATTATTTTCTCTCCTTCTTCTTCTTTCTCAAATTCTCTCTGCAAATGTGTGTATTATTTTTTAGCTAGATCTATTCTATGCAGGTTCAACACATTTACATGGTGTCAGAGCT
>ML782470.1:97659-115524 GCA_009831015.1 Picea engelmannii | reverse complement strand
AAAATATGTCATAAAAAATGCGCCAATATAGTTGTTAAGAGGTTAAACCACCTAGGAATATGAGAAAATAGGAGAGCGCTTCACTAGATAAACTATGAAACATGGTGAAGAATCCACCAATGAGGGTAATAGACCTCCTCTAACCAAGCTTCTCTACCAATAAGAAAATGAAGGAACACTCTCCAAGGTAGAGCGCTCTAGGGGGAAACAACAAGAGATGAACAATGTACAAGTGGACAACCCTCACTGCAACACCTTAGTACCCACATAGTGGTCAATAGATAAATTGTCATGTGGGAAGTATCTAGGAGAGTGTTCACAAATGATATTCCCCTCATCAAACCAAGTTCCCCATCACATAAACTTGCATCCCTCTGACATGTGTGATGAGGATGACAACTAGATGATAATCCATGATGCATATGCCTCCAAGCAACAAAAAATATAGCTAAAAAGCCAACATACTCTAAAGGAAGTGTGCTTGGCAAGGTCTTCAATCTTGATCAAAATCCTCATGCTATATGAGGAGTAACACTTGGCTCCATATGGGGACACACACTCTTTGTGAAAATTGTATGAGAACTCCATAATATGGATATATTTCCTACAAATTAACATGAAAGATGTGAGTACACGTGGTGACATATGTCAAGACTCTCACTCCGGAACCCCACATAGGAAATAAAACCAATAATCATAAGTCTAGAGAGTCTAATATATAAAAACATTCTCTAAAACAACACATGAGCTAAAATGTCAAAGGAAACCAAAAAGTGAATCCTATTCTACTATCTAGAAGGACTTACTCTCCTAATGTACTGCATAGAAGAGCTCATTCTTTTTGCGCTACTATGGTACTACATGCCATCAAAATAATACATTTTGAGATGTTTCCCATATACAGACAATGCCAAATTTTCTCCATCTAGGTGACCAAGGTAGAAAGAATTCAACCAACAACATCTTCTATCTTGTAGGGGCTGAGCCACAATTGGTTGAACTTTCCATGCTTTCCTAGTTTCTCGTGTCTTCGATCCCACATAAGCACCATGTCACCTTTTTGCATTATCCTTGAGAGCGCCTTTATATTGAAATGACCTTTGACCTTTTCTTGATTTTCTTCTACGTGATCAAAGGCATGCCTGGGATTCTCTTACAACTCCACTATCTTATCTATCCTTTCCTAAACTACTTCCTGATTTGATGTGAAATGTTGCAATAACTAATACACTGGAACCTTGAGATGAATAGGGAGGGTGACAATCATTTCATATATAAGTTCAAACTAGATTTTCCCTATTTCTTCCTTCTTCGTGAGTTGATCAACCCATAAATCATATTTCAACTTGATATCCCAAGTCTTTTTATTATCATCCACAATATTTTTTATTATGGCCATTAGTTTCTTGTTACTGGATTCCACTACTGTTCTACCTTGTGGGTAATAATTTTATGAATGTGACAAGACAATAACATGATTAAAAAAAATGTCTTCAGTGTTAGATTTCATCGTGCACTTAGACTCGGTGCACACACACCTCAAATCTGGTCTAGGTTCTCAACAATATACAGAGAGATTGCAAAATATGAACTGTGAATATAAACACATTGAGATGTCTAAAAACTTAGCACAATGGAAGATCAAAATCAACAATTAGATCACACAAAGTACAAATGAATTTAATTCCCAAATCTCTTGTTCTTAAACCAAGAACAAATGGCTCCCGTACCAAGGAAAATGGCCCTTTTCTTACACAAAAGAATATTCCAAAATACACTTACAAAACATTGTTGAAACCCTCTTGCTTCCCGTGTCCAAGTCTGTTGTACCGAGGCTAAGGGTTAGGGCATCCACTTCCCCTCCAAATTCTCCACTACCTCTGCAACCCTTACAAAAATATGGCCGAGTTCTTCCAGCCTTATCCACTGTCCTTCTGTGAGGTTCCTAGGCTACTACCGATTTGGCTGTGACAACCCTCAATGTCTGTCCCAAAACTGTTGAATGTTAGTGTTGTAGAAGCCCCCTTTTCCATGACTATAGCGGCCTTCGAAGGGTGTCCAAAGGCTGCTGCAATACTTTTGTAACAACCTTCAAAGGACTATCCCAAAACTATTGTTACAACCCTCAATCGGTCCATAATTTTTTCTGTACCAGCCTCCTATCCCTGTTGGACTTGCCCTAAACTCAATATCCAGTTGTCCAGAACTTCTGGCTAGCCTATCTCCTTGGTTACATGCTTCCACATGGACCTGTGGCTAACCTCCCTTGGCAGGACAAGCCTACATAACACCCACAATACCTCTATGTTGTCCTCTCCCACTAGGATGAGCTTCAAACTAGACCTACAACTAGGTTCTCTTGCTGGCCGAGCCTCCTCTAGGCCTATTCTAGCCTCTCCTTTGCTGGAAGAGCCACATATGTAGTTGTGGAATCCCTCTAGGAGACCTGCGATTGCCACAAACTTCACCCAACATGCATGTTGTCACCTTCCTGTGCTGTTTGATCTCCTCCTTGCTTCCCAATAGACCTGTGGCTCCTCTTCTCCTTGGTTTACAACCTTCCTAGACTATTGCTTCCTTACTCGGCCCTCCTCCTCCTTTGATACCTACCCAAAACAGTCACAAGGTTGCATATCTGAGGCCTACTTGGTGCCTCATCATGGATGGACTGAGGTCACCACATTTGTCACCAAGAATAATGATTATCACTCTCAATTGTCTCCTTTATATATATATATATATATATATATATATATATATATATATATATATATATAGCTCTTAAGGGTGAGTGGAATCCCTGAACTTATGTCAAAATTAAATTAGAATAATTTAATCACTCACATGGGTGTGAAGCCCCAACACAAGCCCACAAATCCCATGAAGCCCCAAATTCATTCTAAGGGAGGTTTTCTCCAAAACAAAGGTACAACATGGTGCCAACGATGATTCCCACTTGCATGACACCCAAAGCTCATGTGGGAATACCTTCCGATGATACAAAAGCATCAACACTCCCTCTTAGTGAGGGAGGTATTCCATCTTACATCACTTGGAAGTATCTTTGTCTCCCATAATGGAAGTAGCTCTGTCTTCCGCACTGGATCCGCTACTACAACTGCTCTCCAATCCACCTGACTAGCTGCTTCCTCTATCACTGAAGAAAATCCCGTTGTATGGAATGATCCCATCTTGGAAGAAACCATGCTCCTATAAGCCTCTCGCTTTTGAGCATCCTTCATGTTCATCTCAACCTATTAGTGCTAGAGAATTTCCTAAATGTAAAAGGAACTATGCCCAACACATCTGGAATTGATAATTATGTTTAAGTGAAGAATCAAATAGTTGGGATTGGAAAATCAACATTTAACTCAATTGTAGACTCATACACTATATCTCATTGATTGAAGCCATACAAGCTCAATCTTTAGATATTTAAAGTTTAAAATATGTAAGAAGAAAACTAAGGACAGATAAAAAATGTCTCAATCACATCAACTGTAATTAAAACATCTCAAAGTAGAATGTTCATAAACTAGAAATTCTTTCTAATCTTGAACTTAGATCATTGAATGAAACTTTACAGAAAATATGCATTTACAACAAAGCTTGGTTGCTCATGAATTTATAATCCATAACTCATTAATATATGCTATATCAATAACCATTTCATTCAACTGAGATAGAAAAAGATAAGAATATACACAAGGAGCACAATTTGATACTAAAACTGTAGGATTTCTTCAATAAGGAAACATATGTACATAGTCTACAAAAATATTTTACAACTGTTTTCCAAAACCCAGAATTCCAACCCTGTTTTTTATTTTCAACCTTTGATTTACAAAATTGACTTCAAATGTATATCCGAGATCCATATTTTGTGGATCTAGTCTCCCTTTTAGAAAAATATAACAACTAAATCAGATTACAGTTAGATTTCATTATTTGGAATATGAAATCTGATTGTCAGCTCTATATCCACATTTCGAGCAACATTAGCTGGCCATATTTTGTCTAAGTTTAGATTACAATAGAGACCTTTGAAAATAAAGCTTATAACTAAGGATTACTTTAAAACTATCCACTTACGAAAGTCTAAAATTCACAAAATAACAAAACTGTTGTCTTTAGTAAATTCGTTAGTGCTTTTACTTTTATTTAGGCAAGTAGCTACCAAAACTTTCAGAACTAATGGATGTATGCCAATGCTTTCCCTAAACATTGCCTTCTGCCAAAATGCTTGATTCTTTTGATGAAGTCTTCTGCCATCTGAAATCCCTGTGCGGTTCCTCCACTAAATCCTGTCTATTGCATCCACTAACATCCCGAGACCTTCTTTGTCTTGATTCCTATATTTTTCCTGTAGCCATTTAACTTTCCATTATTTATTCCTTCTTTTGAGATTAATGTTTCCTTTATAGACTTTTCAGGCCCAGATACAAAACTTGCTATGTTTACTAACCAACTTGTTTCTCCTTTTGCCAATCTTTTTATTCTTCTCTTTCAACTTATCAATCTCAAGTTTAAGATGATCATTCGTCTTTTTAAGTTTCTTTAATTTCCTTTGCATCTTCCTCATATTTTCATTTTCGTCTTTATTGGTGGGTTGAAACAATGTAACATGTTCCTGTATTTCCATCTCCTTTTTTTCAGTTACATATTTGCTTGGTTTATTGTCCTCTGGTTCAGAATCCTCACTGTCAGAATAGGGAAAATTTAAAACGTTTTTACCTTGAACAGACTTAGACAAATTTTCGTCTACATTCATTTCATGCATTTCAATTATTTGGTCTTCAACCGGTTTCTGAGATCCATCATCTCCCATTTCTAATGACTGGATAGTATCTTCAGTTTGAGGAATATCTTCAAGCTAGGGAATGCTTTCGGGCCGAGGGAAACTCTGTTTCATCTCCTTCACTTTTTTTATATTTTACTTTTTTGAGTCACCTGTAGAGAATTTAGAAAACTTTGTCTTCTTCTTTGCTTTATTAACTTTAGGAGAAAGTTCTTTTGAATCATCATCTATAACAAGAACTGTATCTTTCTTCAAAGAAGGATAAAAAATTGACTTTGCATTGAGTCTCAACTTGTTTTTTCCGGTGTGTATGTGGTCCTCTGAGCCGATATTTCTCTAGCGATTTAGGTTTTACATCCTGAGCAATTTTCTCCAATCCCCTTTTTGGAAATGTGCTGTAAGAATTTTCCTCACAAGATGATTCCTATTTTTCAAACACCTGCACGAGCTGATTTCATTCTCTTTGGTTTTGCATCAATTGCCTTCCTTTTCTGTCTGGTACAATCCTCCTTAATAGGTAAAAATCCTTGTTTTGAAATGGATAACGCTGCAACTTCTATTGTAACCCTTTCTTGGAACTCAATTTTCCTCATGGAAATCCCGGTTATCCGCGTGAAAGCTTTAAAATCCTATTCTTGAACAAATGACTGGATAATCTGGCTTCTAGAATTTATGGAAATTTCAACTTTTTCAGGCTCGATATAAGCTTCCTTTTTTCTAGGGTTTTTGAGATTCATATTTAAAACCAGAATGTGATAAAAATTGATTCCAAGTTCTTTTATTTTTGTTTAATTATTCAATGATTAATAGTTTAATTAAACCTTGTTGGAAGACATTGTGCGTATTCCTCTTATGACTAACCTGAACTCTAGATGACATTTTACTTAAAATCTTCAACATGAAGAATGGAAAGTTGATTCTTTTATCTCCAGACATATGCAATAAAAACCTCATATGGTATAGAAGGATGATAGAAAAACTACCTTCATAGGTAATATATTGTTGAACCATTTTGGGCACTTCGTTCCATTCATCTTTAAGCCACCTCCTTTTAATTCCTTTTCCCCAACTTGGATTCCCTCCAAGACTCTAATCCAAAAATTTTGGTAGCATTTTTTCAACAATATTATAATATTCACTACCTAATTCAGACACTCAAATAAAGATCATGAAAAACCATACTCAATAGTCGAATGAGGTTATTTCAAGGATAGGTTGACTTTTTAATAGAACTATGACTCTTGAAAGACAATTGTTTTTAAAGAATTTTCCCAAATTTTTTTGTAATACTGACACATACTGGACTTTGACTAGAACAAACTATTCTAATAATTTGACAAAACAATTGGAAGTTTAGCATTCAAATTTTAGGTGCTAACATAACCCATGACACCTTCTTGATAGTCTTGGAAGACTCCTCTCTCCCATTTGAACCTGAAGGTTGAATCTCCCTTTGAGCCCGCACAACCTCCAGAGCTACCTGCTCCCTATCCACTGTCACTCTGCTACTTCTGGTCATGGCTCACATAGGTCGACCCTTTTGCCTATACACATTTCTCTCTCTAAATCCAAGAACCACTTAATGTGTCTGAGCTAGATCCTTTGGGCATGAACAACACATGTCCACCCTGGAACATAACTGCATAGTCCTTCTTCTCAATCGCTGAGATAGAGAACACAATCATGGCACCCATAACACATTTTTCACCCTCAACACATCTCCTGACTCCATCTGGAATGACAATGTTCCAGATCCCTGCACTACATTCATGGTCCATATACCAAGTTCCACGTACATACCCAAGTCAGACTCTCTGAATCTATGAAATAATTCACATGCTCTGTCACATGCTGGTGGATCCCACTGCACAAGAACCATGCAATCCTCCCAAGGTAAGCATCCCACTTACCCAAGTCATGACCATCCAATGAACTTATTCTCAAGTCCATCATCCAAGTCATAAGACTCTTCATGTTTGCACACACACTGCAATTGAACCTATGTCATCTCTCTAAATAGTCCCAAGGTACGGTTGGACACTCTGTCTAGTCCACTCTAGATCTATGTAGCTCATTTATACAAGTGTCCTCATCCTCCTGGGTCAAATACCTCATACACTATCACACCTCGACAATGTACAACTCTCCATCCCGATGAAGACTCTATCTCATCAAACTTCCATACAGACAAAGCTATCTCATTTGTGCCAAATCACTCAAGTTTCACCCATGACAAATCACAATGACAAGCCACTAGAATTCCATCCACGAATTTGGAAACCCATCACACAAAATACTGTTGCGAACCGAGCTCTCCTCCAATCCACCAAAACTCCCAACCTACCATGCCACCAAGATGTAATAGTCCACAACTCATCTAAACGATCTGCTACATGTCTTCTCAATACTTGTGTCATCTACGACAATCACTATATCTCCCTCTCAGAGCTAGCTCCTCAACACTACTACAACTCCCTCTCAGAGTTCTCACCTCTATAAATAACTCAGATCCAACTTTCATCTCATAACCTCAAGCTTTGATACCATTGTATTGTAACACACCCACTACGAAAATCACTATTTTTCATCCTTTTTCATCTTTTCTCCGATGAATAGAATTTCCCAAATTCCTACGGGACCTGATACAGACCCTGCCATCCCTTATCTGTACCCATATGATTGGTGTCTATAACCACAGGTCTTACCAGAGCGGTGCTCCCGGCTTTCGTGATTTGGAAAAATCGCGATGCATGTATTCTCTTGTTTGTTTCGGGGTTTCATCCATCGGAATTTTGTGTCTAGCAAACACGAGGAAAACTGACCCTTGGAGATCCCGAGTACCGAAACGTCGAAACACCGAAACCATGTGCACTAGTCCATTTTGGGACTTTGCCTATCGGGATTTCGCGAGATGCGAGGACAGGAGGGTTTCGCATCTGGGTCTCCCGGAGGCTGAAACTCCGAAGCATCATAACCTATCCACGCCCTATCATTTCGGGATGTTGCAAGTAGGGATTTCAAGAGTTGTGAGGACAAGAGACTTGCCTCCAGATATCCCGGGTGCTGAAAACACTGAAACATTAGATTCTTAGTCACGCTATACTCATTTCGGGGTTTCATACTTCGGGATTTCAAGATATGCGCGGACAGGAGGTCTCGCATCTAGATATTCGGGAGCCGAAATTTCGAAGCTCAATATATATATATATATATATATATATATATATATATATATATATATATATATATATATGCTAAGCTCGTTTCGAGATTTCACAAGTCGGGACTTCGCGAGGTGCGATGATAAGGGGATCTTACCCTTAGGTATCCCAGGTGCCGAAACACCATGTCTCATCCACGCTACTATCATTTCAGGGTTTTGTCCATCAGGTTTTTGTGATATGCGAGAATCATGAGGTCTCGCACCTGAGTCTCCCGGGAGCCAAAACTGCGAAGCACCGAACTATGAAAATATACTATACTATTTCGGGATTTTGCAAGTCGGGGTTTCGGGACTTGCGAGTACGAGAAGACTGACCCTTGGGTTTCCCGATTGCCGAAACATCGAAACAACAAGGCTTACCCATGCTAAACCTTTTCGGGGTTTCATACTTCGGGATTTCACGATGTGTGATGACAAAAGGTCTCGCATATGAGTTTTCCAGGGGCCAAAGTTCTGAAACGCCGATACATACATACATATATATATATCTATCTATCTATGAGGCTAAGTTCATTTGGGGATTTCCCAAGTTGGGATTTCAGGAGTCGTGGGGATAAGGGTTCTTGGCCTCTGATCTCCCGGGTGCCAAAAAGCCGAAACTCTTACCGGCCACCACGTGTACCCTACAGTTGGACGGTCCAGGTGCTCCCACGTGTCTTGGAATCGACGGTTCCGATTTCTTCGCGACTTATGAAGGTAAAAAGGGGTCGAGGCATTTGCGCCTGCGTTCCTTCATCAAATTTAACAGTTATAACAGACCTTAGATCCTCCGAAAGGATCTCATTCGTGAAATTAGCAAGAGGAAGGGTATCCTGGGTACCAAACCACCGAAAGGTCCTAACTCATCCACACATGGTCATTTCGAGATTTCGCGGGTCGGGGTTTCGGGATTCGCAAGTACCAGAGAACTCACACCTAGATACTCCGGGTGCCAAAACACCGAAAACTCTTAACTTACTCCCATGCTAATATATCGAGATTTCGCAAGTCAGGGATTCAGGACTTGTGAGTGCAAGGAAACTCGCCCTTGGGTATCCTGGATACCGAAATGACGAAATGTTGAGGTCTACGAAGACCATTCTCCCTCGTGCAAGATTTTAAGACTTAAACTATAACATCCTCCTTCGGGTCCTCATGCAATTTACACCAGGTTTTTGAAGACCAGACTGGAAGGTCTTCTAGAAGGTAAGGGAGTGGTCTCGAAAGGGTACCTTCATGGTGGAAATCTATCCAAGGCATCAGGTAAGACAAACACGGGAACAAATCTCCCGAGAGCAAACTTGAAAATCTATATTAGTTCAATATATATAAACATAAGCCATACATGGTCTTTCCAATAAAAGTATGCAACCATCATTTTCTAATCAAAACACCCTACAGACAGTTCTATATTGAAACCATTCATAATTGCACAGACTATGAGCATACATGTCAGCATATAAATTTCAAGATACAATATGTAAAACACTTATTAGAAAAACACCGGGTTTGATGCAACTGCTGAGAGGGGTGCTAGTTTCCACCCAATCGTAGGCTCAACCATTCCAAATGGATTTACCACTAGCCACCCCCGAGCCGAGACCACGATGCTTGAGACTCTCTATCTCTGTTCTTCAACGACCGAGAACGAAGGTTACTCTCCTTCTTCTCTGCTATCACTCACTCTGTGTTTTGTTCTAGAGTTCTTCCGATCTTTTTCCTCTGATCCCCCTCGCGCGCCCCCCTTCCACACCTTTTACCTGCCTTTTCTTTTCGAAAAGGTTGCGTGTGGCACGAATTTCCCCGTGGTGGTCAGGTCTGAGGCCTCCATGGATGGTCGGTTCACCCCCATCCCTCATTAACCCATGAGAAGCCTCTTCACCTACCATCCTGGCGAGTAATTCATTTCGGGCCAGCGAGCTGCTCTTGGTTCTCCGGGCTAGTGAAGACCAAATACGGTATTGGTTTCGGTGGAAGTTAACGCCACCATTCCAGGTGCCTTCCACCACCTTTCTTCAGCCATCGTGGTCTCTTTTCTAGCACATCCCCCTCTCAACTGTCTTGCAATATATATATATATATATATTCATAATGTCAATTTACATTCGTTNCTTTGAGTTTGCCACAGTTCTTGGCCAGCATAATTATTTTTACAGACTGGGGGAAACAAGGTGTTACAATTCCCTCCCCCTTAAAGGAACATTGTCCTCGATGTTCTATTTATCATCATGACGTGTATGTACATAGGTAAACAAAATTGGATATGCCTGTTTCATGGCATCCTCCATTTCCCATGTAGCCTCATCCGGGCCAAAATGTCTCCACTTCACCTTGACCTGTGCAATGGTTCAATTCCGAAGCGGGGTTTCCTTTCTATCCAGTATGCATTGAGGTTCTAGTAGGAATTCTCCCTCCAGTTCCACCTGGATCAAAGACTAGTCAATTATATGATTAAAATCATGTACATATTTCTTCAATAATGAAACATGGAAAACATTATGTGCTTTTACTGTGGGAGGAAATGCTAGCCTATAGGCTATAGGTCCCACTCTATCTAGAACCTCAAAGGGTCCACAGTACTGAGGTGCCAACTTGGCACAAGCTCCCATTTTCAGGGAACTCTTCCTGGGCCTAACTCTGAGATATACATGGTTTCCCATCTTGAACTCTCTTGGAGTTCTCTTTTGGTCGACGTAACTTTTCTGTCGGTTCTGAGAGACCTTCAGGTTTGGTTTTATCTGAGTCACTTGCTATTCCATTTCTTTCAACATGTCGGGTCCAAAAGAAATTCTGTTTACGGGATTACTTCAACTAACAGGAGTGTTGCACGACCTACCATAGAGGACTTCAAACGGACTCATCCTTAAGGATTCTTGGTAGCCGTTGTTGTAAGTGAATTCCACCAATGGCAGGTAGTCTTCCCAATTCTTGGGTTGATGCATTACATGCATTCTTAACATGTCTTCTAGTATTTGGTTCACTCTTTCTGTTTTTCCGTCAGTTTGAGGGTGATAGGCGGTGCTAAACAACAACTTGGTCTCTAAACCAACCATCAATGATTTCTAAAAGTTGGAAGTGAATTTCGTGTCTCTGTCAGACACGATTTCTTTTGGCATACCATGCAGTTTAAATATCTCCTTCACGAATACCTGAGCGATGTCTATTGCC
This sequence comes from Picea engelmannii, assembly GCA_009831015.1. Classification (NCBI taxonomy): domain Eukaryota; kingdom Viridiplantae; phylum Streptophyta; class Pinopsida; order Pinales; family Pinaceae; genus Picea; species Picea engelmannii. The sequence continues at coordinate 104,356 of ML782470.1, read as the reverse complement.
TTGCAAGTTGACTTGACGGGGATAAAGTGAGCAGACTTGCTCAATTTATCCACCACTACCATGATGGCGTCATTCTGTTTGGTCGAGGTTGGTAATCCGGTGATGAAATCCATGGAGATGGTTTCCCATTTCCATTCCGGGATTCGTAGAGGTTGTAATAATCCTGCTGGGTGTCGGTGTTCTGCTTTTACCTATTGGCATTCTATGCATTTGGCTAGGTACTCAACTATGTCTTTCTTCAATCCAAGCCAATAGAATTGTTTCCTATTGGCCGTGATCATCTTCTGGTATCCTGGATGACCAGTATAGGGTCTTTTATGTAGCTCATCCAGTATGAACCTCTTCAAGTCATCACAATCTGGGATATACATTCTGCTTCGGTAAGTGAGAAAGCCTCCTTCCATCATTTGGTAGCCTCTATACTTTATCCCTGTGGGTTCTTGCTGTAGGTACGAGGTCACGGTTTGGACGAAGGGATCTGTTTCTTGTGCATTTCTGACTCTGTCTTTGACATCCGTCTTACAGGTGCTCACCACTGCCAGGTGAATTGTTTTCATACTTCTACTAAGGGCATCAGACACCCTATTTTCCTTTCCTTTAATGTGTCTGATTTCGAAATCAAACTCGCTAAGGAGGGCCATCCACCTAGCTTGTCTAGCGTTGAGCTTTGGTTGGTCAAATAGATATCACAATCCACAGTGGTCTGTCATAAGTCCAAATTTTCTTCCTAGGAGGTAATGCCTCCACATTTTCAAGGCGTGCACTATGGCAGCCAGCTCTTGATCATGGGTCACATAGTTGACTTCATGCTCATTCAATTTTCGGGATTCATAGCAAACCACACTTCCTCCTTGCATAGGGACTCCTCCGAGCCCTTCCTTACAGGCATCTGTGCACACGAGGAAGTCATCTTCGGGATCGACGATCTTCAACACGGGTGCATGGGTCAGTAGATGTTTCAGGGTCTGAAATATTTCTTCACATTTCTGTGTCCACCTTAATTTTGTCTCCTTCTTCTGGAGGGCAGTGATTGGACAACCAATCTTGGAGAATCCTTTTATAAATATCCTATAGTACCCTGCTAATAACATAAAGGATCAGATATCCAAAACATCTTTTGGGGTAGGCCATTCCATGATAGACCTGATTTTGTCAGGGTCTACCACTACTCCTTCTTTGGATAGAACATGGCCTAAGTAATGTATTTGCTTCTGGAAGAATTCACATTTGCTGAATTTGGCATAGAGTTGATGTTCTCTTAGCACTTGCAACACAATCCTAAGATGCTCTTCATGCTCTTCTCCATTCTTGGAGTAAATTAATATATCGTCGATAAAAACCAGCACAAATTTGTATAGGAATTTGCTGAGTACATTGTTCATCAAGCACATGAAAATGGCAGGGGCATTGGTTAACCCAAATGGCACTACCACAAACTCGTAGTGACCATACCTCATCTGGAAGGCATTTTTATGGATGTCTTCACCCTTAATTCAGACTTGATGGTATCCCGACCTCAAATCAATCTTTGAGAAAATAGACGCACCCCCTAATTGGTCGAACAAGTCATCGATCCTGGGCAAGGGGTACTTGTTCTTTATGGTTACCTTATTGAGTTGTCTATAATCTATACACAGTCTAAGGGTACCGTCCTTCTTTTTCACAAATAGGACTGATGCTCCCCATGGAGACACGCTGGGCCAGATATAGCCCTTATCCATCATTTCTCTTAATTGCAATTTGAGTTCAAATAACTCGGGTGTGCTCATCGAGTAGGGTGTCCTAGACACCGGCATCGCTCTCGGTGCAAGTTCTATCGATAATTCTATGTCTCTTCTTGGAGGTAGACCCGATACCTCTTCCGGAAACACATCTCTATATTCTCTCAGGGTAGGGTGGTCTTCGAGGCTTGGTTTGTCATCTTCAATAGTTTTCAACACCTGTATTGCATATAGGGGACATCCTTTTTGACAATACTTTCTCATTTGCAGAGATGATATTTGTCTCACCGAGACAGGTTTTCAGATCCCTTGAAGGGTTATCCTTTTCCCTTCTTTACTTACACATTCTAAGGTTTTATGGTAACAGTCCAATCTAGCTTTATGGGAGGCTAGCCAGTCCATACCAATCAATAGATCATACGATCCCAGGGGTAACATTTTAAGGGTTACTTGGGTGGGGAATTCACCCAACATTAATTGGCAGGTTGGTATGACCTCTACTACCCTTCTTTTGGTGCTAGTGGATAACTGTACCAACCATGGCTTGGTAGGTTTTTGTGGCTGTAGTTTACACTTATCAACACCTTTAGGGGCTATATAACTCAAATTTGAACCAGGGTCAATCAAAATAGACACTAGATGGTTGGAAATCATACCTTCTATTTCCACCACTGAAGCTTGGTGGTCAGCTTGGTTATTATCCAAGGCTGCATAAATTTGTGGCACACTCCTGGCCACATCATTGACAGTGGTAGCTTCCTGGATGCTGTAAATTATCTAACTATTCTGTTGTCAATGTGGACAGTCTCTCAGTATATGTTCTTCTCTGCAACCCCAACATTTCAAAGGTTCTCTCTTTGGGTTATCAGCCTTTGCTGGTAGAGATCCAGAAGTTTTATTTCCTCTCAAGGAGGGAAAGTTCTGCTGGTGTACGCTTTGGGCTGGGAAGCTCGTCCTTGGGTTCTTCTTATAGTTCTTAAATCCTGGGGATTTAATCCCCTTTTTCTGAAATCTCGAACTATTCTTTTGTTTCCATCCTTTGCGAGGTTCTGTTCGATGTCCAAACTGTTCATGACAATAGGTTGCCTTTCGGATAGTGCCTTCTAGGGTCTTTGGCTCATCAAATTCAATTCTGTTCCGATAGTCCTTAGGTAGTCCGCTGATGAAGCGTTGCACCTTTTCCTTTTCTGCCTTTATGTAGGGTACATACCTCAGCAACTCAAGGAATCTGCTGACATATTCCTCTATGGTGAGTTGCCCCAGTTTGAGTTCATAAAACTCTTTAGCCTTTTCGTTGAAATATTTTTCCGACAAATATGTCTTCCGGAAGTATTTCTAAAATTTCTCCCAAGACAAGTCTTCTTCGTGAATCCCTTTTACATTCTTAAGGTCTTCCCACCAAATGGAAGCCTTTCCATTCAAGTTGAAGGTGGCTACTCGGGCCTTCAAGTTTTTTGAGAAGTCATGGACTCTAAAATACTTCTTTAGTCCAAGCAGCCAGGCCTCTGCTTCTTCTCCTTTCTTTATTTCACTGTCGAAGGAAGGTGGTTTGGCCTTCTTGAACTCTTCGAGGTTATGAATCTTGGAAAGTTTCTGCTTCTTTCATTTTCTTTGGGAATGAGAAATAGTTCTGCTGCTAGAATATCCCTCCGGGTCACCGGCTTCCTTTCCAGAAGAATTGTCCGACGCTTGTCCCTTATCTCTGGGGTGGACCTTTCTTGAGGTGCTTCTTTTGGTGTGGCCACTGACATGACCATGTTTCTATGTCTCAGGTTCATGTTGCATTTGTCTTTGTAAGTCGGATAAGCTCTACAATAAAATTGCATTAATTTTCGTTTGTTTCTCTTGTTCTTTCATCATCCTTTTATTGTCAGCCTTGCAGCTTTGTAGTTTGGCCATGAGGCTCCTAACAGTCTCATCCAGATCTGGAGGGGTCGCTACCACCCTCCTTTCGTCAGATTCTTCGTCTCTATTGTGGGAGCCTTCCCCCACTTCATGGTGATTCACCATTCTATACGTCGATAATTTCCCGCAGTTGATCTTCCGCTTGTGTGAAAAAGGAAAAACGTTGGTTGTTAGTTAATGTTCATATTCATTTATAACCAGTACATAATTCATATTTTTCTCATGCACACACACAATAGGAGTTTTCATTCTTAACTTTGACTTTTTAATTGAGGGGGTCAAGATAAGGAGTTACTCCTTTTAACAGTACTCCGAATGGAGTCTTTGCGCAACCCGTTCATGAGCCCAAGCAAGCTAAGTGTTGTAACCATGCTCTGATACCACTTTGTAATACACCCACTACGGAAATCAATATTTTTCAGCCTTTTTCATCTTTTCTCTGATGAATAGAATTTCCTGAATTCCTACAGGACCTGATATAGACCCTCCCATCCCTTATTCGTATCCATATGATCGGCGGCTATGACCACAGGTCTTACCGAAGCGGTGCTCCCGACTTTCGCGATTCGGAAAAATAGCGATGCATGTATTCCCTTGTTCATTTTGGGGTTTCATCCATCGGAATTTCATGTCTAGCAAACACAAGGAAAACTGACCCTTGGAGATCCTGGGTACCGAAACGCCGAAACACTGAAACCATGTGTACTAGTCCATTTCGGGATTTCGCCTATCAGGATTTCATGAGATGCGAGGACAACAGGGTTTCGCATCTAGGTCTCCTTGAGGCCAAAACTCCGAAGCATCATAACCTGTCCACGCCCTATCATTTCGGGATGTCACAAGTCGGGATTTCGGGAGTCGTGAGGACAAGAGACTTGCCTCCAGATATCCCTGGTGCCGAAAACACCGAAACATTAGATTCTTAGTCACTCTATACTCATTTTGGGGTTTCATACTTCTGGATTTCGTGATATGCGCAGATAGGAGGTCTCGCATCTAGATATTCGGGGGCCGAAATTCTGAAGCTCATTATATATATATATATATATATATATATATATATATATATATATATATATATGCTAAGCTCGTTTCGAGATTTCACAAGTCGGGACTTCGCGAGGTGAAATGACAAGGGGATCTTACCCTTAGGTATCCCGGTTGCCGAAACACCGAAACACCATATCTCATCCGCGCTAATATCATTTTGGGGTTTCGTCCATCGGGTTTTTGTGATATGCGAGAATCATGAAGTCTTGCACCTGGGTCTCCCGGGAGCCGAAACTCCGAAGCACCAAACTATGAAAATACACTATACTATTTTGGGATTTCGCAAGTCGGGGTTTCGGGACTTGAGAGTACGAGAAGAATGACCCTTGGGTTTCTCGATTGCCGAAACACCGAAACACCAAGGCTTACCCATGCTAAACCTTTTCAGGGTTTCATACTTCGGGATTTCGCGATTTGCGATGACAAGAGGTCTCGCATATGAGTTTTCTAGGGGCCGAAGTTCTGAAACGTCGATACATACATACATACATATATATATCTATGAGGCTAAGTTCATTTCGGGATTTCCCAAGTCGGGATTTCGGGAGTCGTGGGGATAAGGGTTCTTGCCCTCTGATCTCCCAGGTGCCGCAAAGTTGAAATGCTTACCGGCCACCACATGTACCCTACAGATGGATGGTCCAGGTACTCCCATGGGTCTTGTAATCGACGGTTCCGATTTCTTCGTGACTTATGAAGGTAAAAAGGGGTTGAGGCATTTGTGCCTGCGTTCCTTCATCAAATTTAACGGTCGTAACAGACCTTAGATCCTATGAAAGGATCTCATTCGTCCAATTAGTAAGAGGTAGGGTATCCTGGGTACCGAACCACTGAAAGGTCCTAACTCATCCACATGTGGTCATTTCGAGATTTCACGTGTCAGGGTTTTGGGACTCGCGAGTACCAGAGAACTCACACCTAGATACTCTGGATGCCAAAACACTGAAAACTCTTAACTTACTCCCACGCTAATATATCAGGATTTTGCAAGTCGGGGATTTGGGACTTCCGAGTGCAAGGAAACTCGCCCTTGGGTATCCTGGATACCGAAATGCCAAAATGTTGAGGTCTACGAGGACCATTCTCCCTTGTGCAAGATTTTAAGACTTAAGCTATAACATCCTCCTTCAGTTCCTCAGGAAATTTACACCAGGTTTTTGAAGACCAGACTGGAAGGTCTTCTAGAAGGTAAGGGAGTGGTCTCGAAAGGGTGCCTTTGTGGGAGAAATCTATCCAAGGCATCAGGTAAGACAAACACGGGAACAAATCTCTCGAGAGCAGACTTGAAAATTTGTATTAGTTCAATATATATAACCATAAGCCATACATGGTCTTTCCAATGAAAGTATGCAACCATCATTTTCTGATCAAAACACCCTACAGACAATTCTATACTGAAACCATTCATAATTTCACAGACTATGAGCATACATGTCAGCATATAAATTTCAAGATATAAGATATAAAACACTTATCAGAAAAACACCGGGTTTGCAACTACTAAGAGGGGTGCTCGTTTCCACCCAACCGTAGGCTCAACTATTCCAAATGGATTTACCACTAGCCACCCCTGAGCTGAGACCACGATGCTTGAGACTCTCTGTCTCTGTTCTTCAGTGATCGAGAATGAAGGTTACTCTCCTTCTTCTCTGCTATCACTCACTCTGTGTTTTGTTCTAGAGTTCTTCCGATATTTTTCCTCTGATCCCCCTCGCGCACCCCCCTTCCAAACCTTTTACCTACCTTTTATTTTCGGCGAGGTTGCATGTGGCATGAATTTCCCTAGATGGGCGGTTCACCCCCACAGATGGGCAGTTCACCCCCATCCCTCATTAACCCATGAGGAGACTCTTCACCTACCATCCTGGCGAGTAATTCATTTTGGGCCAGCAAGCCACTCTTGGTTCTCTGGGCCAGTGAAGACCAAATACGGTATTGGTTTCGGTCGAATTTAACGCCACCATTCCAGGTGCCTTCCACCACCTTTCTTCAGCCATCGTGGTCTCTTTTCCAGCACATCC
>ML782470.1:61332-97608 GCA_009831015.1 Picea engelmannii | reverse complement strand
ATATTCATAATGTCAATTTACATTCGTTGACCTTGTATACTAAGGTCAATTCAAAATCACACTTTCACATCTTTGAGTTTGCCACAGTTCGTGGCCAGCATAATTATTTTTATAGACTGGGGGAAACGAGGTGTTACAGTTATATTTCGTTGTGCATCAAAACCCGATGCACACACTGATCCGAATTTTATGATAAGAACAAAATGAATACAGATTATTAACAGGTGCTTTCACAAAATAACAGAGATACAGTAAAACTGGTTTTCTATTCAATAACGAAATAAGATGAAACTGTAAAATGCAGTGGAAACAAGCTTGCTGGAATGGTGGCGGCTTATCTCTAAGAAGAGATGTGACGACAACACGCATTCACAAGAAGCAGGTTACAATGAGGCTCTGAAGGCCTTTTTACAATAAGCAAGAATTCCCAAAACCCTAGACATCCAAAAACCTAACCCTAGGAGATGAAACGCCAAAAGTCATGTGGGCCCCGTTTGGGTAAGCTAGTACATCAACTTCCCGGGGTCGTAACTTTTGCATACGATCTCCGTTTTAGGCGTGTGATATCCCATTGGAAAGGTATCGTCGAGGAGATTCATTTTGGGGGATCAATTATGTATTTGGATATAATTGAGGAGATCAATACCGAAAAACCTTAATTTAGGCCCTCAAAATGGCCCCGGAAGTAAAAACTGCTAAAAATAGTAAATTGCCAAAAATGTCAGAAAACTGTTTTGAGCTAGTTGGAAAAGGTGGGTGGCCACCGATATCCATATAGATCACACAAACCTTAGGTATAGTCTAGGTTCTCAACAATATACATAGAAATTACACAATTTGAACCTTTAACATAAACACATTGAGACGTATAACAACTTAGTATAGCGAAAAATCAAAATCAACAATTAGATCATGAAAAGTACACATGAATTTAATGCCCAAAACTCTTGTTATTAAACCAAGAACAAATGGGCTCCCATACCAAGGAAAATGGCTCTTTTCTTACACAAAAGAATATGCCAAAATACACTTACAAAACAATGCTGAAACCCTCCTAGTTTTCATGTCCAAGTTTTCTATATTGAGTCTGGGGTTTATGGCATCCACTACCCCTCCAAACTCTCCATTGCCTCTGCAACCCTTGCACAAATATGGCTTATTCCTTCCATCCTTATCCACTATCCTTCTATGAGGTTCCTAGGCTACTACTGATATGGATGTGACATCCCTCGACGACTGTCCCAAAATTACTGACTATTAGTATTGTAGCACCCCCCTTTTCCATGATTGTAGCATCCTTCAAAGGATATCCAAATCCTGCTGCAATATTGTTGTAATAACCTTCAAAGGACTATCCCAAAAATGTTGTTACAACCCTCAAACAATCCACAAGTTTTGTTGTACCAGCCTCCTATCCCTACTGTACTTTCGCTAAAGTCAGCAACCATCTGTCCATAACTTGTGGCTATCATATCTCCTTGGATGCATGCTTCCACATGGACCTGTGGCTAACCTCCCTTGGCAGGCCAAGCCTCCAAAACACCCACAATACCTCTCTGTTTTCCTCTCTCACTAGGCCGAGCTTTAGATCAGACTTGCAACTAGGTTATCTTGTTGGTCAAGCCTCCTCTAGGTCTGTTCCATCCTCTCCTTTGATGGCAGAGCAACCTAAGCAGCTGTGGAATCCCTCTAGGACTCATGGCTACCACAAACTTCACCCAATAGGCCTTCTGTCACCTTCCTTTGCTGGATGAGCTCCTCCTTGCTGCCCAACAAACCTGTGGCTCCTCTTCTCCTTGGATTCCATCCTTCCTATATTACTGCTGCCTTACTTGACCCTCCTTCTCCTTTGATACCTACCCAAAATAATCACAAGGTTGTATATATGAGGCATACTTGGTCCCTCATCATAGCTAGACTAAGGTCACCATGTTTGTCACCAAGAATAATGATTATCACTCTCACTTATCTCCTTTATATACAACTCTTAAGGGTGAGTGAAAGCCCTTAACTTATTTCAACATTAAATTAGAATAATTTGATCACTCATGTGGGTGTGAAGCCCCAACATAAGCCCACAAATCCCATCAACAAGCCCATGAAGCCCCAACTTCATTCTAAGGGCGATTTTCTCCAAAATGAATGTGCAACATGGTGCCAATGATGATTCCCACACGGTTGACACCCAAAGCTCATGTGGGAATACCTCCCAATGCTACAAAAGCATCAACATTCAGTTCCCTGAAACTGAAAGTATTGGCATTATTTGTTGTTATCCTTGTTGGAATTCCAAATCTTGTTATTATTTTATCTTGCAAGAATTCCATTACAACCTTTTCAGTGGCCTTCTTTGTGGGGATTGCTTCAACTCACCTTGTGAAATAATTCGAGGCAGTTCTTATCCATTTAAAACCATTGCAGGAATTCCATTTGAATTCTCAAATAAAGTGAAGACCCCATTGTTGAAATGGTTTCTCCAATGCCGTAGGCGTTAATGTAATGTTACCAATTTCCACTTTCTCATGAAAATTTTACATGGATGACATAATCTCATGAAGCAATAGACATCAACAAAAATACTAGGCCAATAATATCCTGCTTTTAGAATCTTATGAGTATTTTTCCTTGTCACATAGTGCCCACCACAAAGTCCACTGTGCAAATCCTCCATGGGTTTCTTTGCTTCAACTTCATCAACACACCTTAGAATCAACACTTCTGGATTTCTCCAGCCCAAACCTTCTTGAATCAAACAATATTTAGCAATGTTTAGTATTAGAGATCTCTTCCTATGATATGCTAGATGATTAGTGTTGTGAGTGGGAAATCCCTCTACGGACTAGCACTTAGGGTTAGATTATGCATGCAGAAAAGACCTAAAGATCTCTACTTTCTACCTTCGTCGCATACCTAATCCTCATTATTCTTAGGCAAATACATAGTTAAGTGCACATACCTTATTACGGGCATTTGGTGTAGATCCTTCCTTACGCTTGATCATTTTTTGATTGCAGGTCTCCTCCCAAGGCTGACCTACATTCACCCAAAACAAACAACAAACTCTGCATACATTTGATATATAGATTAATGGGTTAGAGATTCGATAAACAAGTATACAACAAATCATAAAAACCTCATATGGTGGGACAGGAAAAGTATCTCTTTATTATTAACTTCAACAAATCAACTTACAATGATGAATCCGACCGCTGCTCCACGAACCTGGTCCTGGGCTCCTCTTCAACTGTCCTCCAACTTATTTTATCTATCTTTCTCTTTGCACAAGGAAGGCTAAAGGGTTGGGACAAAGGGAATATGCAATTGGGTATAGTTTCTTTACTATGGTTCTCCTCTTCCAAATGGGACCCCTAACCCTTCTTTTATAGGCTAGAAGAAGCTAGGTATTTGGACGAACCCTCGGTTATGCATGGCCAGAAGGTTCAATTAACACACCCAAAGCTGTGTGTTCCGTCGACAACTTTCCTTTTTTCATGCTTTTGTAGGTACACGCGGGATGTTTTGGGTCAGCTAGCATGTACACGCGTTCAGTAATAGAGAAGGGTGCGTGGGCCTTTATAAAAGTGTTTTTAAGAAGAGTTGTTCAACAATGTTTTGGCAAAGAAGGAATCTGAGATGGCCTGATGCTAGGTAAGCATGTTTGGTGAAAATTAGGGTTATAACAGATGCCCCCTAATGTGTGAGGTTAGAAGAGCATCTGATGGCTGAAATACATTAACAATCTTCACCGATGTGCCAAACAAGTGAGCCTAGGGACCAGGAATCAGGAGGTGTTGTTTGCAAAATAACAATTGTCTCACCGAGGCAGACATACCCATGCTCGGGATAGAATAGACTCATGGCTACCAATCAAATACACTGTAGATCCATGTCATATAACTTATATAAAATGTAGTCACGAACAATACACGACGGAGCTACATCTCGAAATCGAAAAGATATACATGTAGAGTATCCATCTTCTCAGAAGGTGATAAGGCCTGATGGCTGGAGATGAGGTCTTCAGAGCTCGAGCAACAACTTCAAAATCTTTAAAACTCAGGTAGGAGTGTAATATGAGTGTACAAATTCACTACCCAGAGGTCTTCGATGACTCGTCGGTCATGGACTAGAGAATCTTTAAGATCAGACTAAAGGCTTCATTGATTTCAAACAAAGACTTAATTGGATGTTCAGGATGGCCGGGTATGAGGGCAAGAGACAAATTGCAGAGGGGCCGACTCAGGCTTGGTAAAAAATTCCCTTGGACAACAACATGACAAATGATGAGACTTAGGCAGCATGGCATTAATCATAAGTTTACGAGGTAGGAGGCAACACAAACTCTCCATATGTTTGGAAGAATAACCAAACGGAGGAGGACACAACTCTATGTAGCGAGAACAACTTCCTAAGTTCGTATTAAATCCCATAGTTTTACGAACAAACAGACAGATGTGCTTTATCCAAGGGCGACTTATTGTGCTGCCAATAAAGAAAATACTTTTCCCTTCCTCTTTTTGGGGTATATTTGATTTTTTTTGTCTTTTTCAATGATTTTGGAAAAAATAATAAAGGAATGTTATGTTACAATGGAGGAACGAGTGTTACAAACATACAAGTTCAAGGTGCAAGGACAAGACTAATGTTCAGAATAATGATACTCAGGAAAAATCCTCCAGGGGCCAAGGGTGTTAAGACGTAGAGGCAAAGTGCTACAAGGATTGCGTATAAGGTATGCTTCAGATGGTTCAGTTGGGAGCAACATGGAGCTGGAATTTAGACCAAAGATGCAGGTATGGAAACACGGTTAACAAAACATACAATGGTAATGTCCTTCGATGTAAGTTTAATGAGCCGAGAGAAGGTAAGCTCGGTGGTTTTTCATATTTAGAGAGTCTGAAAAAACATAAAATGAGACTCTATTGGGGTACCTTTTTCGAAGGTAGTCTAGTCGGTTCGAAAAAGGGGTAAACTAGCACCGACAAGATGTCTATTCAAAACCATTTTAACAAGTGTGATAAAGACAAGATCACTCGGCCATTTTTTCATTTTTAAGGAGTCTGAAAAAAGTTTAACTATGGACTCCATCAAGAATGTTCTTCTGGACCAGTTTAACAAGTGTGAGAGAATAAGGTCACTCGACGATCTTTTGAATTTTAGGGAGTCTGAAAAAGAGCTTAAATATGGACTTCGTGGGGGTTCCTTTTTCGTAAATTTAGTCCTCCAGGCCCGAAAAAGGGTTAAAATGATACCTGAGAGTACTCTTCTAGAGAACTGAAGTTCCACAGAGTATACCTTTGTTCGTACAGTTGACCGTCCAGACCGAGAAAGGGGTAAACTACCGTCGGATAGACGTGACTTCAAATTTCAGTTTAACGAGTGTGAAAGGCCACAAGATTGCTCGACAATATTTTCATGTTTAGAGGGTATGAAAAGGTCTTAAAAGAAGACCCGTTATGTATTTTGGGAGTCCCAGGGGTGAGGTCAAGAAAAAAGAATCATGCAAATGAGTCTCAAACTCGTAATCAGTAAAAACAACAAGGACTCCCAAGCCTATAGTGATTAGAGACAACATGGACACCATAATGCAACCAGGATTTACCTAGGGCATCCATGTTCTGGTAAGATCTACCACCAACTCGTGACACTTCTAAAGCAACAATGATGGTTCCGTGTCGCAACCTGATGGGATCGGTCCTATGGCAAAGGAAAAAAAAAAACGAGATAGAAAAGTTAGGGTAGAAACCTAACCTATATGCTCAAGTTGATCATCGGAAATTTTTTCCACGGACCGTCGAAAGTTACCCAAAACTCCAAACAAATGTCTCGATACCCGATCATACTCTCCCAATGCAACTCCTGAATCACTCTAAATGGTTTTTGGTTTGAAAAACATGATAAGGGGGGCCAAAAAAATGACAAAAAGAGGCCAAAAAGTCTATAAATAGAAGCTGACAGCTCATTATCACCATTGCTGATTTGGAAATTGACTTTGGAGCCAAAAAAACCCCTTTGATAAAAGTGGTGATTCTGGTAGCTACAGTGGACGAAACGACCATCTGTCTGGACCAAGTAAGTACAAACTCTCTTATCTTGCATTTTAAGTCTTTATTTTTTCTTTGGGTTCCATGTTTTGGGGGGGCGTCGACCTTCAAAGGGTCGGCCCTAGGTCCACGCGGGCTGTCTCAGGACAGGCCGCGTGTACATTCAGGTAGAGTAAACTCTGCATGCGTGTACACGTGACTGTTAGTATTACAACTCACGTGGACCCCCTTATTGAATGAAAAAAGCTTAAAAAACAAGGGTTAACCCTTATGAACCTTGGTTTTTTGCAGGATGTATGTCCACTGGAGAGAAAAAGAGCATGAGGAGGTTAGTGAGTTGGTCGGGGAAGACCCCAATGCTATGGCTGCCTTGATGCAATATGGGTTGCTCAAGTTCTTCCTATGTCCTTTTATGTGGGAACAACCTAGGCTACTGAATTCCTTGGTTGACTATTGGCATCCAGATGCAGAGGCATTCATGTTAGAGGGGTAGTCACTGGTGCCCATGATCGAGGACATATATTTTTTGACTGGCCTCTCTAGGAGAGGGGAACCAATCAACTTCCGAAATTTTCCTTCAGGGCTGCATAACATAGCGGAATTGATAGGTCTTTACTGTGAGGCTGGTACAGGCCACTTGAGCTCACAGGTTCCCATAAGCAAGATTACTGACTTATTTCTACAGGCGATAGTGTTTCTTATTGGGCGAATCACTGGTTCTGCGGCTCTACATCAAGCATCCCATGCATAGATGAACTGTGCATTCTAGTGCTTAAATGCACAAATATTTGATTGGAGCACAACATTGTTAGAGTGTATGAAGAGGTAGTTGACAGATTGCCGATTGCGGACGCAGAGGAACTTTGGGTCTGGGACCATTCTATGCTCTTTCTTCTTTGAAAGATTCCCAAGCTTCAGTCCTTGAGTAGTGGTACGAGGACACCAGGCCTCTCTTCCTGTAGTTTGTAGATGGACAGTGCTACTACCACGACAGGGTGGTGGAAGGACCAATGAGTTCTTCGATGATGATTTCTTCACTTGGATGTCGTGACAGATCCCAGTCATAGAGGATTACCCCTATGTCAGGATTGATTTCTCGAGAGATCCTGAGATACTAGTAGCTCATGGTGAGGAGCGAGGAGAGATGGGTAAGTTTCCATCATTCATTTTTTTTTAAACATATGTAATTTTCATGTTGTTTTATTTATATATCATTTTTTTTATACCAGAGTATTTGATGGATATGTGTTTGTTGCATGTAGATGTGGGACTAGTGCGACCTACGGACTGTGCCGGGAACAAGCGTCGTCCTCGGCCAGGGGCTGCACCTGCCGCCGCAGGGGGACCAACAACAATAGGAGATCCTCCAGCCGGGGAGGCTGAGAGGGTGTTGAGATGAGTCGAGCAGAACTTTACTGTGCTCACTCGCATGGTCCCTATGGTAGATATTAAGGGCCTGCCACCATCGATGCAACCTCATGTAGTGGGGGCACCACGGACGTGGGTCCGATTGTTTTGGTGTTTAGCCAACGTCGTAGATAAGTACAACAGGGCCCATATGCCCTGACCTTAGTTAGACTTTTCATGTGCCGAGAGCACTACTTGTATATTTTTTTGAGGGAATAAGCCCAGTGTCTCGTTATTGGTCATATTTTTGAGGCACTTTCATCCATCTATGTACTTTGGTGACTATGATGTTATATATGGATTTTTATGTCTTTTGTGGCTTATGGATCATTTTTGCAAAAAAATTATTTGCATGTTTATGTGTATGTCTTTTCATATGTGTGCAAGATGCCAATCTAAAATTTGATTAGCTAGAGTATCTGTAATTTGATTTAATCTCCTAGTAACATGAAAATATGTAATATAATCAAAGCTTCATTCTAAGAGACGTACCCTAAGGAATCGTCGGTGTAAAGTCAGATCATGAACACGGTAGACTCTATTTAACTGAGACACAACCAACTGAGTGTCGAGATATACCCAGAGATCAGAGATACCAAATGACCGAGCGTCACAAAGAAACTCAATAATTGCAATGTACTTGGCGACATTGTTTGTGGTGTCACCTAAGAATATACCTCCGGAAGATAATAACTGGCCTCGAGGTGTAAAAATTACCCAAGCTGCGGAGGCAAGCCTCCAAGTGTGCCGGCTAGCACCGTCTGCGTACCCAATGAACACCTCGGGTTCACTTGACATCTGCCACAGTGATGAAAGATACATCAAAATGACACGTCCATAACACTAAAAGAAAACTAGAAAATAATAGTACAAAGACTATACATATGTTACAAAAAGTTACCCATGATGTCCTACCTATGAGTAATACTTCTTGAGGTAGAGTCCATTTCTAGGCTCTACCAAAGCATTCCCTTCAAAGTCAACCAGACGATAAGTGCCCTTCTTTAGAACCTCTTTTATGATGAAAGGTCTGAACCACATGGGTTTGAATTTTCCTGCCCCCAGGGGGTCCTTATCTTGGTCATAGAGCAGGACAAGGTCACCTTCAGAAAAAATCCGAGGATGAACAAACCTATCATATTGACACTTGACTTTATGTTTGTGAGCCTCGTTGGCCAGGGCTGCATCACGACGCTTCTCATTGAGTTTCTCAAGGTATAATAACCGCTCTTCAAATGGAGAAGTGTCTAGATATAATTGTATTGCCAACTTTAGAGATGGGATCTGACATTCGATAGGCAAGACTGCTTCCAGCCCGTAAACGAGTTGGAAAGGTGAGAAACCGGTTGCAGTCTTAACAGATGTTCGATAAGCCCATAATGTCGATTATAACATCAAATGCCAATTTGACTTGGCTGAGTTGATCATTCGTTGTAGAATGGTCTTAAGAGTTTTATTCACAGCTTCCACCTGACCATTTTCTTGGGGCTAGTAGGGTGACGAATGTTCCTGCCGTAACCTAAGATTTGACGTTAACTCAGTCATCATCTGGTTTTGAAAGTGACTTCCATGGTCAGTGACAATATCCCTTGGGACGCTGAACCTTGCTATTATCTGGTTGAATAAAAAGAGAGCTGCAGTCTCTCCATCATCTTTAAACATTGGCATAGCTTTGACCCACTTCGTGAAGTAGTCTACGGCTACAATGATGTAATGGTGCCCCCTTGCTAAAGGAGGGTTGCATGTAGTGTAATCAATCCCCCACTTGGTGAAGGGGCCAACTGTGATGACAGGAAACATGGGAGCAGGATGTGCCCTCATCTTTCGAGATAAGATTTGGCAGGGGTGGCACTTCTTGACCGATTCGATACAATCTTTGATTTGTGTCGGCCATAAGTAACCTGTTCGTAGAATATTTTGGGTTGTTGCCAACCTAGAAAAATGACCGCCACAGGCTCCATTATGGAAATCGTTAAGCACGATAACGACTTCTTTGTGAGTGAGACATTGGCGCAGGATGCGGTCTACACCTCACCGATACAATGTATCATCGAGTATGAGATAATTCTTATCCTGATGGCGTATGTGTTGACACTCATCACGAGAATCAGAGGTGGGGCACTTCAAAGTCTGGAGATAGATAAGTATATCTCCGTACCAGGGATCCGAAGAGGTGATCAAATACATAACTCCTCTGATAGGCGACTCTTCGGGCACAAGATCACCTAACTCAATTGGAAGTTCCGAAATAAGTTCTGTGAAGACCAATGACTTTTTGGATTTCGCTGAAATGAAATCTAAGTCAAACTCCTAGAGGACGACTATCCATCTACTGATATTTCCGCCTATTACCCATCGTGTCAACATGTACTTAAATTGATTCACGACAGCAATGGCAGTGGTCTTGTGAAACAGAACATAATGACGGAACCATTGAAGAGCATGGACTGTTGCCAACACAAGTTTTTCGATATGAGAATAATTGAGTTCCGGTCCTATGAGGCCTCGGCTCAGGTAATAGATCACATATTCTGAGAACAAGTCATCTTCCTGAACTAAGACCATGCCAATGGTTGACTCTGCTGCATCCAGATATAATAAGAAATCCTTGTTATAGTTAGGTGGTCGGAGCAGAGGGGTAGTTGTGAGGGCATGTTTCAATGCCGTGAAAGAGAGTTGAGTGGAATCATCCCAATAAAAAGGAATGTCTTTATTAAGTAAGTGCATAAATCCCTTGGTGATCTCGGCATAGTTGGCGATGAAGCGTCTTAAAAAATTCGCCTTGCCTTGTAGACTCTGAAGTTGAAGGATTGTGCGTGGGGGGGGAAACTGAATTATTGCCTCAACCTTGAGAGGATTGACCATGATCCTTGTTGTCGACACTATCAAACCTAACAAACATCCTGATGTTACGCAAAATTTGCACTTGTTTGGATTCAAGCGAAACTGGAAGTAGCGACAATGCTCAAAGATAAGTCGGAGGTGTGTGGAATGATCCGTTCTCTTGCGAGATCGAGATGCTAAATCATCTAAATAGGCCTCGACTATATGCTTGAGGTCATGGAAAGAAAAATACATGGCCCGTTGAAAGGTCGCTCCAGCATTTTTGAGACCAAAAGGAATCTTACGATACACGAATGTACCCTAGGGACATATGAAAGCCGTTTTGTGCTGGTCTTCGGGTTTGATTTGTATTTGGTTATATCTCGAAAAACCATCCATGAAAGAGAAGGCCTCACAACCTGCACATTCATCAATTATCTGGTTGATGAATGGTGTGGGAAAATTATCTTTGGGACAGGCCTTGTTCAAATCATGGAAGTCTATACATACACGAATTGTGCCTTGTTTTTTATTGACCGGCAGGGGGTTTTACACCCATTGGGTCAAATGGATAGGATAGATAAAACCGACTTTTAGAAGTTTCTCAACCTCAACCTTAATGGCTGCTTCTTTCCTAGGGTTAACTGGATGAAGCTTTTTCCAGACAGGCTTGGCATCTGGATAAGTTGTGATTTCATGTTCGACTATTTTTGGATCGATGCCTGGCATCTCCTCGTAAGGCCAGGCAAAAACATTGCGAAATTCTTTAAATAGATCTGTGTAGATTTGAATATCTCTAGGGGAGTAGTCAGCTCTGATGAAAACATTCTCCACGACGCCAGGGGTTCTGGAGATATTGATCGGTATGGTTTCAACGATGGTTTCCATATTACCCTTAGCATAGACCTCATGCATAGCTAAGGGATTAATAGGACAAAACCTATCTCCAGTCATAGTCAAGGTGAATTCTCCAGCCTTGATTTTGCTTAACTCTGGGAGAAAGAATGATCTGTGATGAAGATCATCCCAGGGTTTGTCTGGACTAGTCATTGCTTCAATTACTACTTCGTCAGAGGGCAAGACTAAGTTTAACGAATCGGTGTTAGCGAGAGAACATTGAGCCCAAATAGGCTCTAGAAGCGAATCGAACTCTTGTGCAGGAGTTGGATCTGGGTTGGATGAATCTTGCTGGACTAAAGAGTACGCTACTTCAGCTGCGGACAAGGGCATGGACATGCCTGGATTCCTTGTCCCCTCCATCGTGGCCGATGGGGAAGGAAGTATCCACGGATCGGTGAAGTAAGTCGTGCGAAATGATGAAACTTGGAAAATCTCAACCTTATGGTGGTTGGATATGAACTTGACATCGCCTTGAGGGGGCTGGTAATCAAAGGTACCCATCAAAGATGGGCACAAACTAACCCCTATGTTGACTATGCTTGGTTGAGGATTATCAATCATCAGGACTACAAACACCCCTAATGAAGGGTCGGATATGGAGAAAGACAATTGATCAATGGTCACAATCCGGTCCTCGTGGGGAAACAACAAGACCTGGAAAACTGTAGCAATCACTGCTTGCATGGAATAAGTCCAACTCCTTCCTAACAAAAGATTGTAGTCGAGGGATGCGTCGACTACCTTTACCTCAACTCACACGGTCTTCCCTCCCAATTGCATGGGAAAAGAGGGAATGATACCATGTGGTCGGAATGAATGACCATCGAAAGTAGTGAGAAGAGTGGGCGACGAAGATAAAATAGGCTGGCCAATGGCCTTCCAACATGCCAACGAAATAATGCATGTCGAGGCGCCCGCATCAACCACCGTGCAAAAAATATTTTGAGTAAAATTTTTCGTGGGGTGAGCCACTACTATCTGAAATGCTACGTGGTAAGGAAGACGAGGTTTTAAGTCGGTTGTATCTAGCATGATGGTACCTGGATCTTGGTAGATCCTAGAGCGGTTAACAAATCTTTCCTCTGGGAAGGGCAACTTTGGAGGACCTCCAAAGAGGACATCACACAAGGGGTTTGAGACAAATCTTCCAGCACAAAATAGTTCTGGGAAACCCTTGCATTTGGGTTGTGAGAATATTTTTTTAATGCGCCTTTCGGGATGCGTGTCATTGTTTTTCCCAAAGTATTCTCAATCTATAGAGGAAGAGATGGGAGTTCAAATTCTTTGCCCTTCTTAGAAGTGCTTGGTTTACTGTAGTCATGCGCTCTAGTGGATATGAAAGCATCACCCTTCATCATATATACATTCACGGATGCGAGATTGTTTGAAGATGGAGAGGGTCCTTGACTGCCCCCTTCCGCGCTTGTAGAGGCTTGGGTTAGGTTTTGTCCATGTTGAAATGGATTGGTTAACACAACAGGCTGTTGCTGTGTCACAAAATTTTGGGCCTCTGCAAGCCGGGGACATAGGTGGGTCGGGTGGTCTTCCGCACACAGGTTGCACTGATACCTCACCTTCCATTTATCAGTGTTTCCCCTGGCAGCATTATCAGTTGGTTTCTTATCCCCCTTACCCTTCTTTCATTGTTTTTTCTTTCCTTCAGGCTGCTGGGTGGCCTTTGGATTTGTTGA
Source organism: Picea engelmannii (assembly GCA_009831015.1). NCBI lineage: Eukaryota > Viridiplantae > Streptophyta > Pinopsida > Pinales > Pinaceae > Picea > Picea engelmannii. The sequence continues at coordinate 84,743 of ML782470.1, read as the reverse complement.
TTGCATTGTGTGTACATCTGACGTTTTAGTAGGGGGAGTAGCCAAAATAGTACTTTGGTTGGCCACTGTGTGTTGTATACACAATTGCTGCAACTGCTTCGTTAGTTGCTCAATGGGCTTTGTTTGTGCTGAACCAACAATACCATCGACATGTGGTCCGCCTCTATGTCTGGTTTTATCAAGTATTGAGCGTGGCGCATCTGGAAAGATCTCATATAATAAACCAGACTGAGAATAGATGAGATCAAGCTGTTGAGCTCTCATGATGGCGTCTTCTCCAGAAAACACTCCTGAAGTCGTGACGTCTTTGGATAGCTGTGGGACCAAAGACTTAAGGAACCACTCGAGCAAGAATGCTGGTGGGACTGGTGCCTTAATTAAACTCTTCCGGTGTCTCCATTCTCAGATGTGATCAGATATATGGTCCGCTTTTGTCAGTGTGAAATTGACAAACAATTTTGTGCTAGCGTCGTATCTCACAGGTAATTGGAAATGGTTTAGGAAGGCCATTGCCAATTCGCCGAAGGAAGAGTATTTTGAGCGGTTGAGCTCAATGTACCATTTCGCGATACTCCCAATGAGAGTACGTTGAAACAATCACAACTGTACGGAGTCATCTTTCAATGAGTTAGATGAGCACCAAAGGTGGAAGGTAGTCACATGATCACCCAGATCTTCATTAGGCTTGGCCTCGAACTTTGGTATGTCTGAAGGAAATTTCGTCGGCATATGAGGCCAACGCGGATCATGACAGATAGGTTCATTCAACAACCTTGTCAAGTCTATAAAATGCAAGGTTGCTAGGAAAGGTAGTTTGGGTTGTTGGTGATAACCTGGGAAAAAGGGGCTTGGAGTTTGACTGGCACCAGGTTTCCAGGAAAAGTTCGGCTGCTGGCCATGGTTCTGGTAAAAACCATGGCCATGGCTAGTGTATGGATTTTTCATGTGAGGAGACATTATCGATTGATTCCCAAAATAGGACATAGATGGATGGGCGTGCATTACATTCGGAGGACTTTGGGAAGGGTTGCCCCATGTCGATCCTGTGGGGATAGGCATAGTACCTTATCCGGGGTTCCATTGACCGTGGAAATAATTTCCCCAAATCGACATTCCTGACGAAGGAGTGGATCCTTGCCAAGAATTCCAAGGCCCTGATGCAGAAGAAGTTCCTGGGTTTGCCTTCTGTGCAGGAATAGTACCCTGCATAGGAATAGGTTGTTCGAAACTGGGGTTGCCCCCAGTCGGGAAAGTAGCTGATGAGAAGGCGTTGTTACCAAATGCACCAAACAAAGAATACAGTGTCAAGCCTACCAACATATTATGCAAAGGCGGTCCTTGACTCCCTGCTCCAAATAAACTTTGGTGTGCAGGTGGCCCAACGGATTGCTGATGCGTGCTACCGAGTGAAGGGGACGAAGGAGGTATATGACCTCCCCTGTAAGGGAAAGTGTTAAAAGGAGCTGAAGTGCCCCCCATGTGATCTTGCAGAGGAGAATTGGAACTCCCTTCCCCTAGACCTAAAGTATGTGAAGTGGAGTAGGAAAGTACAGGACTTGTACCTGAGCTAGGCATCCCATATGAGAACGGAGGGCCTGTCGCACTTGGTGGAAAAGGGGTTATGTCCGCCTCCATAGACAGGATCAGACCACTGTGCGAGGTAGAGGTGGCTGAGACCATGGTGGCTCAAACCAATGACGGTGGGTTAGGAGGTGGAAACTCTCCTGTAGTGACAACAATAGTGGGAATTGAAGAATTTCCAGAAGGAGTAACAACATTTGTTTCCATTGCTGCGTGTGACACTGTCTGGCACTCGTAAGGATGAATCGATACGATGATGGGTGCCTAAAGATCAATGATTGAGGTTTCAACTAGACCAAAAGCTTTTGTTCCAAGTTCTAAAATGGTCGATTCCTTCGAATGTTGGCCGGGCACAATTTCTTGTGACCTGGTTGCTTCAAAATACCCTTTTTGGTATAGATTTCACCTTAGTGGTGGCGAGGGTGGCTCCAGTGTAACTGGTGATAGGCCAAGAAGCCTTCATGACCAATGGAGCTTGTGATCCTCCACTGTGTGAGAAGATCAAAGAAACTCTAGGGCTGTCTACTCGTTCAAAAAACAACACACATTGAAAAGTCCCTACAAGATAAAACAAGCAAACACTAAACTAATTGGAAGAACAGTTACAACAACCAACACTAGAGAAACTTACCGGTGCAAGTGAAACTCGAACACAGAAGCACCCTCCGGGTATACTCTACAAAGCATGGACCGATGTCTGTCCTAGATACCGCGGTATACCCCCGCAGTCACCTGTGTGTGTCCCTAAAAAGATAGGCAACTAGGTTGCCAGCGCACGAACAATCACCAGGCGGGTACAGTCGAAAGTCTAGTAGACCATAATGAGCAAGGTATCGAGCCCGAAACCTGTCAAGGGTATTGAAAGCAAGTGGTCCGGAAGACAACTGAGGACCTCGAATGGATTCAAGATCCACGAAGCTCTGTGGCAAATGAAATCAACGGAATCCCAAGACAAGCCCTCTATATGTGTTCTACACTACTATTAGTCCATCTTTGGAGGGGTTATCTCCACTACCTTCCCACATGCAACCTCATGTTTATCCCCTGTGTTAGAGGGGGGTCCCGGATAACTTTCATGATACTGGACTTTGACACTCCCTAACTCAGACTCCAATGTTTGATTTTAATGGCCTTGAAGAGTTTCCTCTCCAACCTAATTCAAGGCCCTAACCCTAAACTAGTTGGTCGACCCTACAAACATAAAAAGTCTAATGATTTTTAGATTTAGCGTTAACTTTTATGGATTTTCTTAAGTCAAAGGTTATGAAAGTGAAACCAGTGATGTTTGAAAGACGAAAGAAAAATAAACAGAAAGCTGGAAACAAAATTTTTTCTTTAAACAACTTTTCAAACTTAAAATTTTTTCTAAGATCTTTGAACATCAAACTCAAAGTAGGATTTCACTCGACTATGAGCTACTTATGATCTAAGTAAACTGTCAAGAACTTATGAAAGCAAATACTTTTCCCTGGTTATTAATGCAAAACAACACTTTTTAACCAATCAAAGATTTTTTTTTTTTTTTTATTTGAATGCTCACAAGGCAAAAAAGCAAAAATACCAACAATTCAAACCAAGAAAAAATTTTGGCCTCAGTGCAGATCGCAAAGAGTCACGTAAAAACTCACACACAAGCAAATTTAAAAATGGACTCTCACACTTGTCTAAAAGCCCTATAAAAGAAAATTTTTGAGGAAAAACTTCTAAATGAAAAAGAAAGCTATTGTTGTGATCAAACCTAAGTTACTGACCGCTATGAAAGAGACCCAAAAACTTGAGAGGTATAGCTCTTGTCAAAGGAAAGGATGATTGCCTCACCTTCAACAAAAAAACTTCTCCTCAAGCACACCACTGACAGTTCAACAGCAAGCGTGTGCACGCGAGCTGCGTAAAGTTAGAGAGCATGTACACGCATGTTGGCCTTATACAGGTTGCGTGTATCCTTGAAAATATGAGACAAAAACAAAAATCCAAGCAAGATAGCCCAAGCAGAGATTATTGGTACTAAAAACCATAATCTCTTGAAGACTTAGACACACTTACTTTAACAGAAAAAGAAAACAATTCAAGGAAAACTTCACAGAACAAACCAATCCAAGGTGAAACCTAAGCTACAGACTGCAAGCAACAAATACTAGAAAGAGTTCCAGAAAACTCTTGAGAAGGGCTACTTCTATCAGGGAAGAGGATGACTGCCTCTTTAAAAGCATTTTTCTGGAATCATACACGCGACTGTCACCTCCTCAGCTAGCGTGTACACGCGGTCTGTGAGAATGCAGGGCGCGGGTACATGCGTGCAAACCTTATACAGGTTGTGTGTACCTCTGTGGGTCTTGAAAAAATTACAGTCAAGCAAAGAAACAAAGATAACTGGTATGGAAGACCAGAATCTCTGTTAGCTCAGACTTTTGTAGAAACTTAAAAAACAGGAAAATGAAACCAGTTCTTAAAAATACCCAAAAATATCCCCAGGAACCCTAGAGATGTCCCCAATATGGTCACCAATTCTGTTGTGAGTGGGAAATCCCTCTACTAACTAGAACTTAGGGTTAGATTATGCATGTAGAGAAGACCTAAAGATCTCTACTTTCTACCTTCGTCCCAGACCTAATCCCCATTATTCTTAAGCAAATACATAGTTAAGTGCGCATACCTTATTATGGGAATTTGATGTAGATCCTTCCTTACGCTTGATCATTTTTTGATTGCAGCTCTCCTCCCAAGGATGACCTGCATTCACCCAAAACAAACAACAAACACCACATACATTCGATATATATATTAATGGGTTAGAGATTTGATAAACAAGTATACAACAAATCATAAAAACCTCATATGGTGGGATGGGAAAAGTATCTCTTTATTATTAACTTCAACAAATCAACTTACAATGATGAAGCCGACCGCTGCTCCACAAACCTGGTCCTGGGCTCCTCTTCAATTGTCCTCCAACTTCTTTGCTCTATCTTTCTCTTTGCACAAGGAAGGCTAAAGGGCTGGGAAAAAGGGAATATACAATTGGGTATAGTTTCTTTACTATGATTCTCCTCTTCCAAATGGGACCCCTAACCCTTCTTTTATAGGCTAGAAGAAGCTAGGTATTTGGACCAACCCTCGGCCATGCATGGCCGAAAGGTTCAGTTAACTCACCCAAATCTATGTGTTCCATCGACAACTTTCCTTTTTTCGTGCATTTGTAGGTACACGCGGGCTGTTTTGGGCGAGCGTGTACACACGTTCAGTAATAGAGCAGGGTGCGTGGGCCTTTATAAAAAGTGTTTTTAAGAAGAGTTGTTTAGCAGTGTTTTGGCAAAGAAGGAATCTGAGATGGCCTGATGCCAGGTAAGCATGTCTGGTGCAAATAAGGGTTATAAAAATTAGGCCGTAATAAATTCCTCAGGTAGAATACAATATCCTTATACTACTCATGATGTTGGACATTAATTAGTAACTGTTAAATCTATCTCTGTACCATTTCTATCTTCCATGTCTAGGGCCTTTTCATATTATTCTATTAACATCTTAGCTAGGCCCTGACCTTTCACTAACTTAGTTGGACGTATCTCCAAATCATACTCTTAGATTCATGATATTCATTTTCTTCTTTATGCCAAACAATCGTGTTGTGATGATATATCTTTCACAACTACATGAGGAACATAAAAAATTATTCAAGAGTATCCCACATATCCTCGAAAATGCTTCAAATCCTAGACCAAAGAATACAATTTCTTTTCCATGAAGTTGTAGTTTATTTATACTTCTCTTAAACTCTTACTCATGAATTCTACCAGTTTCTCAATTTTTTTCTTATTTCTCTATAACAATACCCCAACAATTGTGTCTTTTGCAACAAAAGAGGAAATTTGAAACTACTTAGAATTTTTGGGACTTACTAACACATGTGCTATCACAATAGATTCTTTAATATGATGGAAGGCTCTCCTCCTTTCATCACTCCAACTAAAAACACTATTCTTATTAAGCATTTCTAAAAGGGGCTTATCGATTTCTACAAAATTTGGCACAAACCTTTAGTTGATTATATCAAAGAAGGATTCAACTACCTAATTACTTGTAGACAAAGGCACTTGTTGTATGCCATGAATCCTTTTTGGACTAATTATTATTCTTCCTTTAGAAACAATGTGACCAAGTAACTTTTCTTCATCTACTCCAAAAAATGACTTCTTTTGGGATTCAATGATATGCCATATTTCTTGCACCTCTCAAAGACCCACCTAAGATGATGGACATGCACACTCCTTTCTTTGGAGAAAATTGTTGGATCATTTTGATGAATCTTGATGATATTTCCCATAATATCCTTAAATGAAAAGTCCATTTCCCTTTGAAATGTCAATTCTACATTGAGCAAACCAAATGGCATTATGAGATACTTGAAGTGTCCCAAGGTGTGGTAAAGGTTTTCTTTCATTGATCCTCATTTTTAACTTTTATCCGATTATAACCTGAAAATCCATCTAGCATCGATATCATTCTTGATCTCGTTACCTTTTGTAGAAGATTCTCCATGTTGGGAAACAAAATACAACTGATCTAGGTTCCTAAAGTCAACATATATTTAGGTCTCACCATTTTTCTTTCTTATAGGAACCAAATTATCCACCCAAGTTAAATTCCTAGTGGGAGCTATAATTTTGGCTTCCAACATCTTTTGCAACTCCTTTGATATTATTGTTGTCAACTTCAGATTCATATGGCTCTGTTTTTGTCTAAAGGGATTTGATCCTTCCTTTTGGGATGGCGTGTTGAATAATATCTCCTTAATATGATTTCAGATCATTGTATGTCCAAGAAAAGACATCCTTATATTCATAGATGAGGGTTTCAATTTTCTTCCTTTCATCGTGAGAACCCTTTCCAAGCTTGATGATCTTTGGACTCACCTTTTATCCAAGATTAATTTCTATCACATCATCTAGATTATTAATTTCTTTTGACTTCTTATACATATTATGTTGATAAAAATACTTTTCCAATGGCACCTTGCTAGTGGGGTATTTATTCTCTGTCCATTGCCTAATTTCATGATATTTGCAGTCTTCACCCATCCAATTAATTCTGTTATGGGATAAGTCCCAAAAATTATTAAGAAATCTCACAATCTAAGCATCATCATGAAAACCCTACTAATGCTAAAAATTATTTGGAATATAGGGTATGAACACCAATTCCATCCTATGATTAGTTCCCATTACTTCGTCACATGTCTAAAGGGTCGTCCCTTCCACAAAAAATGAATCTACTTGAGCATTCTCTTCTCTTGCCACATTTTCTATAGTGAATGCATCAAATAGTTCAAGTGAATCCCACACTACATGTCTATAATTTTTCAATCTATCATTCTTCATGGTGAATTGTTCTCTAAATTTCATCACCATTGTATCAGAGTCACCAACAAATTGTAATACCTTGATTTTCACATCCCTAGCTAATTCTATACCTAACAACAACGTCTCATACTTTGTGATGTTGTTTATGAAATCAAACTCCCACTTGTATGAGAAGCTTGTGGATTCAACCTGTGGATATGTAAACAATATCCTAGATCTTTCTCCTAACCTATAATAGAATCCATCAAATTGTATCTTCCATACACCATCATCCTTTTCTTGAGAAGCATCCTCTATGTTTGGATCTATGGAACATGCCAAAATGGCCCAATTCTTGAATTCATCATCTACACATATTAACTCATTCATGGGACCATCAAGATATTCCACATGGTAGTTCATCATATGCTCTCTGTATAAGGTGACAAAAGTACCTTCACATGTTGGGATGATAGCATATGACAAATACATATGAAGGCTACAACTCAAATTAACAACCCATTTCCTTGACTAATAACATCCCCTATGCATATGGGACATCAATGACCACAACATATAGTATAGTAATGTCTGGATAAACAACCATTTAACTTGATGATATTTGATTAGACCACACGCCTTGATTCCCTTAAATACATTGCACATACATTTTTGTAAGGGAAAGTGGTCTTGAGGCCTAATTGATTCATAACCTTGAGTGAAATAACCTTTGTTGAAGCTCATGAATATAACATGCAATTGTGCAACAACATATGATTTATCATCAAGGTGATAAAGAAGGGACTATGGTTTCCATTCTTCCGTCCCTGATTCATTACTTAGAGTACTACTAGGCGGTATTCATTAACCCCTTTTGCATCTTCAAATCCCAACTTCTTTATCTTCTCCCGCTGTGAAGGGATTTCCACTAATTTAGATAGAGGGATGGCCATCTTCATTTTAGTAACTCACTTGGTACATCAATATTTAATTCAATATCCATACTTGATGAAAATCTCAAAAGAAGATACCTTGGCGGCTCCAACTGTGGGACTAACATTTTCTTAGCTTTGGGGATTTGAAACATGTGTTTTTTTACCCTACTATTCTATTGGTTCCCTTGCATTATGTGTTTATACACTTGTTGGCATTTATCCAAGATCTCCTTACGAGTAGGTTTATTTCCAAACATCTTGGTGATCTTTTCTAATTCCACATTATTCTACTTAATTTGACATATGTTTTCATTTGAAACATTATAAGTATTTCCTTTTGTTGTATGAATGAAAATATCATCATTAACAAAATTTAAATATTCTAATTCACTAGAATATTCTTGTGCCAAGACCATACCTTGCTCATATTTCCTTTGGAATTCAAGGTATGTATCTTCTGCATGGAATCCTTGCAACATCTACACCATACACACTTTTCTTGAATTACCATATTGATAGGGTTCATGGGTACAATGACTCTTGGTTCATTTGGATCTCTATTTCTTTCAAAGTTCTTCCTAGGTTGAAACTGATTCCAATGTGTCCTTTCCATTCAAACAATCCTATTTTTCATCCTAGATACAGAAGCTTGAACATTTGAAAATGATGGCTACAACTCTTTTATAGCTTATATTAATTTTGTCATTTCATCCAAGGTAGGATCATTCATATTCACAACTCTTGCTCTTGGATCAAACTTTTTCTCTTACCAAAACATGCAAGTCTCCCTTTCCTGAAGTTTTCCAATTATTTTCAACCTTAAATGCCATTTCTTGAGCTTCCCTTAGATTATTTGGTTCCTTTTCTCTTAGTAAGAAACCAAAATTCCCATAAAAAGAGTCTAGGTAGTAGATCATGATACAACTGTTAGCGAGGGTTCAATATCAATATGAAAATTATGCACTATCTGGTTAAACGTGTTGTTAAACATCTCTATGGTTTCATTCTTATTTTTTTTCACACCATTCAAGGCAACCAACAAATACCTATTGTCCTTCATTTCTCCCTATCTTTTGAAGAAAACACTCTCAATCCAATGCACTAATACTATTATTTGGAAAACTTGTGAACCAATTAGTGGAATCTTCCTTTAAGGATAAAACAAATAACATCAAAACCACATATAAGTGTTGAAATTTTTCTCTTCTTATCATATTTCATGAAATCATTCCAGTGTTCCCTGTTTGATACAACATTGTTTCCTTGAAATAAGAACAATTTGTCTATTTCTCCTTTTGTTATATCATGAGGGGCTCAAAACAATAGCTAAAAGATCCCATGGTTTATAAATTTAATTTAAATTGAATGTGACGATGTTGTTTAGAATAGGATGCCCTAAATAACTTGAAAATAAAAACCATATATCCTCAACAACTTCAAGTTCTTGGTTAATTGTGCTTTTTGATCCATGAGCTAATTTATTCGCCCTTCTTCTATAGTATCTTTTTGGTTAAGAAATTTGGTGAATAATGTCTTGTGAAGAGATCCTTGTAGAGTATTGTTGATTTAAAAGATTGCTTTACAGTCTTAAGGTCAACCTCACGAGGATATGAATCCCCCTGCATTTTTAGAGAGGCGGTACTCCTCTTGTTCTTATAATTCCAAGAAAATAAAATGAAACAAAATAAAATCTGATACGGACCAGACTTTGTATTTACATTCACATTCAAGGAAAACAACACTTGATATTTGAGACTATGTGTTTCAAAATAAATTCGTATGTACAATATTTAATATGTGAATATATACATTTCATAAATTTCATAAATAATATAAAGTATTGATATATCCATCACAACATTCATCAGAGCATTTAACGATACTACAAATAGAGAGAAAAGGGCATGGACTACAAATAAAAGAGAGCTTTAAATTATCATTTCATAAAGTGTCAAAAATATTATTATAGATAAAACATTTGGTAACTCAAGCTTCTAATCAAATTCTTTGAGAATACAGTAATGTAATATCCCAAGTAGCTCTCTTGGAGTCTCAAAAATAATAACGAGTCTTTAAATACAAAAGTAAATGTCTTTAAAGAAAATAAAAATGCATCTACCCTTTGAAGAGGATTGGGATTGGCTCCCGCAGACCATAAAATGAAAAGAATCAGAATATTTAAAGAATAACAACCAATAATAATCCTAAATCCCACAAAATATCGAGAAGATAAAGGCAAGATGACAAATGATTGTAGGAGAAAATGGAATGAGGAAAAAACTGAAAGGATAAAATTTATGTTCGACTCACTCTGATGGAAAAAATATCCTCCTTACTTTCTTGTGGATGGCTCCTTTATAGGTACATGTTGTTGTTGAGGTGGCACAACTGTTCTAACTGTTTCTTGATTTTCTGGTTCAGTAACTTCGATTAATTCCTTGTTCAACCATTCTTCAATGTATTCTCTTAAAGGTGCCATGGTAATTTCATGTTTAGTTTTAATATCAAATAGTTGGCTTTCAAATTCCCTTAAATCTAGCTCTGATTGATGCAATGTGTCGTCCACCTCATCATTTCTATTAATATATAGAACTAACCATATTTCAACTTCATCCTCAAAAAATTCTATGGTTTCGTTAAATTCATTAGCCTAAGCAACTTTTAGTGCTTTAAGTTGTCCTGTTAAAGATTCTTTGGTTGAGATCATGGTATCCATCAATAAATTAGGACCATCTAATTCCTTGGTAATACTAACAATTTTAAGAAATAAATCACTCTTTCTATTCCTTAGGGCCTCAGTTTCATTTATCATTTCTCTTAACTCTTTAATTCTCCTTAATCAACATGCATTAATCCGCTTCATGCGGTAAGGCGAAGGAAGTTTTTGTTCTTTTCTTAGGGCTTCATTTAAACTTGAGACTTTGGCCGAAAAAGTGTTTACGAATTCTTTGAAAAATCCTTCATCATTATCCAAATATTTCTGTAGATATTATATGAAATTCTCTATTCTGGAGGAAAAGCTAGCAATACTTTGGGCAAGCTCCCAAATTTCCTGAATTATATCAATCATTTTTTGTATGGCATCACCAACATATTTTCTTATTGCCTGAAATAAATTTGATGAACCTTTGTATTTCGTACTTCTTTCGAGGATCTCTTCCAATTCAAGTATAGGTTGCATCGAACTTAAAGGTTCTGGAAGCAATGGTGCTAGTACCAAAGAAACTTCTAATTCTTTTACCCTTTTCTTTAGTTCCAAATTCTCTCTTTCCATTTTTTCAATTGATTTGTTTAATGCATCTCCAGTAGCTCCATGAAAGTTTGCAATTTTAGATGGTGCTACTCCATCCAAGTCAATTGAATATTTCCATTGTTCAGATGAATTCTTATTCTTGGTATTAAATTTTTCTAGTAATAATTTTATGGTTTCCCGATTGTAAGCCGCGTAGTGAAGAGTGACAGATTCCTCTTCAAATATCTTAGGATCCTAATTTATAATAACATCAAATATTTCTCTCATCTCTAACATCCTTTGTGTAGACCAGTCAGGTTCTTCAATGATCTCATCCATGTCCATCGCACAAGGAATTTCCTGGACTTTTGATACATTTATTTATTTTTCTTTTTATAAGAGTATATGCAACATGTTCTTTATCAAGGCTTTTCCTTGGTGGATTTTTATCTCCACCATTGTTTGAGCCTCTAACTAGTGTTTTTCTGGTATCCATTCCAATGGTTCTTCTCTTCATTATGGATAGAGTGTTTCTTTGAGACGTTGCTGGTGATTTAGGGTTTTGATTTTTTGTTTCTTTGTCGTGTTGTTTGTACACCTCATTTATGCTATTTAATTCTCCATAATTGTTTGAATTTTGGTTGGCCCCTAGTTCTTTAAGATCCAAATTATCTCTGCCACCTTCTTGAAACTGTTCAACTCTGACGAATTGTGAAGAATACCCCACTAATTGCATATGTGTAGTGAATTTGTTATCTGGGTCAAAACCTTCAACAAGTTTGGCTTCCTTCAAACCCATCTATTCATGATATTCCTCCAACTCATTCAGGTGAGTTATATGTTTAACAATGCAATCCCCAATTTTCCATGGCAGGGGTATAAACTGTCTTTTCCTTTTGTCATGAAAGAAACAGGCCCAAGTTTTGTATTGCCTACATATTTCTACAACAAAGAGTTTGTCTGATGTATAAAATGGTAAAAGGAAAGGTTTATCCTTACTACCAAATATTCTGATTACAGTGAATTCTTTGGAAAACTCATAAATCCATTTTCTAGTGAGGAAGGATGTTGCCTCTAAGGATAACCTTGACGTTCTCTGTCTCAATATTAACCTTTTGAACTCTGAGATGAAATTGTTGTGAATTGGGTAGAAATTTTATTGGGATTTGTGTCTTTATAAAATAGAATACCACACATAAACTGGTTCTAACTTAAAATCCACATGTTTTTCCCAAGCAAAATCTTCAAAAACATGGCCATAAGAAATGGCAAAAATTAAGTAAGAATCCATATAGAATTTATGGGTCTTTTTGGGGTTATTCAGTTGGAAAGAAATTTCATTTGAGATGAGATAACCCCAATCAATGATAGATTTTTCATGCATGGAATAATGCATAACATATATAACATTTCTTGTTACAAACATTGTAGTTTCCAAACCGAGAATGCGGGAAAATAACCAAGATTTTTTTTTGTACGGGTATCTTAGCAAATTTACCTCAATTCTAGAAGTACCAGGGTTATAGGTGGGATATTCCAAATAGTTTCTCAATAGTCTGTTCCCTCCCTTATGCTGCTTCAAAAATTCATCAGCTTCGTCGCTCTTGAATCACATAGCTGGTACAGGGAGTTGCAACAGTTTATAAAATGTTCAAGGAGCTAGAGAAATGGGTTGATGACCTTACATTTGAATTATTATTTGTTCAAATTTTTTTTTATCTGCACACCATTGGATAATATATTTCATATCAGTTACTTCCATAACACATCCTTCCAATGCTATTCCCGAGGTCCAGATTAGGTTTGTCTTCTTCTCAACTGAAGGAAGAGACTTGTAGTACTTGTATTCTCTGGACCACTGGAACTTTTGATCTTTGCGACCCAGTGTGTTCAATTAATCTCCAAAAAATACTTCCTTCTTCTTACTTGACATATTTTCTGCTTTTTACAAAGGTGGCGCTACTGTTGATACTTACAAGTTAGCATTTTTATTTTATTTAAATTCCCACTACATACTTCCTTGGTAACTTAATGAACCATAGACCATGCTTTAAATGCCATCAATTTTCATGGGACTTGGATTTAATGCGACCCTTAATCAATGCATTATGCATTAATAACGACATTATGTTTTTACGAGTGACATATAATGTGAAAGGGGTATTTAATTTGATGGGAAATGGTGATGTGATGGTATGATGGACACAAAGTGTTAATTATGGAGGTGTGAAATGATGTATGGGAAATGCTAAGAGTATAAAATAGAGTTATGTAGTTTTGGGGTTGTGGGGTTGCAGACATAAATGCTTGTAAAAGAATCTTTGGGAAAGGGTGACAATGCCTACACTGAAATTACTAATATGGTTAAGTGATGGGAGAAATGCATACTTGTGGATGTGCAGACATGTGGACTTGCAGAGGTCGATACCTAAAAATATTCAATGGATGGTAAGTAGCTTGAAATTGACTAAGTGTCAAAAGAAAATGGAAAAGAAAACAAAGTAAAGTATTTTGGTGACTATGGGGTTGTGGACCTGGGTAATTAAAAGAGAGTTGAATAATTTTTATGCAACTTCACTTCTTCATTTCAGAAAATGACTAAGTGCTTGGAAATTTTTTTGGTGTAAGAGAAGAGAGAAAAGTAGGCTAAGAAAAGTGTAAAAGAAAACATATTAGACTGATAAAAAAAATGGATCAACAAGTATTTATTAGGCAAGTTTTCTTGATGTCGAGTTTCCATATGACATTTTATGATAAACCCTAAGATTTATACTCATCAACTATTGCGAAGTCTTAAACTCAATTTTTTGGAAGTGGACTTTTTGCTTGGTAACGGTGCCAAAATGTTATCAATTGATTTTGCACTTAAGCTACAAAGTCCCAAAGCAGGTGCAAGCCTAAAGGTAACTCAAAATATATATCACTATCACTACAATAACACCACTTTTCTCCTAGGGGTGGATCTCCGTCGATACAAGGGGGGTATCCCTAGGTTTAGGATTACTAAGGCTTATGCAATGAAGGTCCAAGATTTAATGAAGAGTTGCCTTAGTAAAACAAAAATTAAAATGGTTTATTAGGTTTTTATTTTTATGGTGGTTGATGGGGAAAGACTAGGGCCAAATATACAATAAAGGAATATGGAGTTTTAGAATAACTACAAGGGCTAATTATGGATGAAAAATGGAAGTAACATTGTTGTAATACATGCAAAAAATTACTAATGATTGCAGAGTTTATATGGCTGAAAACGAAGTAATAAAAGATCCTTCTAAAGGTGTCCTTGTATATGAAGATCAATTATATACCTTCAATAGAAATGGAATTCCAAAAACTATTCTATTGGGAAATAAAAACAACAAGAACATTAGATAGAATGCACCTCATCCAAAGTTCTCCAAATGAAAAATCTTCCCTTAAATTGAAACCCTTATTACAACAACATTAGGCACAATTTCCAATAACATAAATTAGCAATAGATGTAAGATGGAAAACCACACAAGAGTAGAAAATTCAAAAATATCATAGCCATCAAGAGATATTCAATAAAAGTCAATCTAATAGTGTATTGTTTCCTCAAACCTTCAACAACCATTACAATATGAGGGAGCCTCTTTCATATAGAGTTTGAGCTCAAAACCCTCATCAAATAAAATTTATTATCCAATTCTTAGATCCAATATCTCTCCGAGGAAAACATAAAGTATAATATCATCTATCTTCCTCTAAGACAAGTTAGAACCCTAAAGCAATAAAATTTTAAAAATAAATGGAGATAGTAGTGTGAATGCCACTTGTCCTCTCCAAATGAAAAACACCTCCTTCATATAGGTTTATTTGACCATGCATGAGTCTTGATAGTTCCACATGTGGGATCCTCTCATAGAATATTACATTAGCAGATCTCAAGATATGTGCAAAACATCAATATTTGGGAGAGATCACCACCAAATTAAGGAGTCAATTTCCCCATGATACAAAAAACACCCATAATAGAAACAAGGTGATAGGGAGTCTTTCTCCAAAAAGGTGGCAACTCATCCCTAAAGAAGATCCCATAGAAATGTGTGCAATAAGGTCCATTTGGCTTTTACAACCACCTCAAACAAGAGGAGCAACCTCAAATAATGTGCCAAGGTAGTTAGTGTTGTAGGTGAATCCCACCGCGGACAAGTGGATTCCCTCTTGGTATCTAGACTCCTAAGGCCAAGACAAAAAGTGCTTAACATGGACACTGACTTCCTTTTAGATCTAATCAAGCTAATGAATGAAAGAGAAGGAGAAAGATATGTACCTTATGAACAACGTTTGTCCCTGCAAAGTCTAGGCTGAGCTTCTATCTTGAGATCCTTGATAGGTCCTACAAAACAAAAAAATATACAATGGACTTTCTACTCTACTGAGATTAGCTCAATCATAGATCCATCTACTACAGACAAAATTATATGGAACAAGTACAAGTTTGAAAGAAACAGGCCAAGCATTGATTATATTAACGAGAACAAGTAAAAGTACTTATAATCCTTTGAATGAAGGTGAATCAGCCTCTTCCAGTTCTCCTTGTCCAACCCCTTTGATCAATTAATATCCATTGATTTCTTTGATGGAATCTCAATCATGAGATCATAAGTTTCATGTAATTCCAAATTTCCATTCTCTGTCAATACTACTTATAGGATCATAAGTTTGGTATCAACCTCTAGTCTCCATTCTGCCTTTCACCATGAGAAGGCCTCCTTATATAATCTTGGAGGGGTCCAACCACTTGAGAGATATTTGGGATGAGTTGAGGATTCCTCTCCTTTAGTTGAGGATCTCCCCTAAGATCATGCCTTGACCATCTATTCAAATCCAACTACCTTCAGGATTTGAGGGATTCTTCAGTAATTTGCCTCAACAAACCCATAATTTTATCAAAAGAGGGTAGCGCTCCCCTAAAGGGGTGCACAGAGAACTCAAACACTGCCCAAAGAGGCTTAGGGTGCACCAGCGCTCCCTAATAGTGGGTAGGGGAGCGCTCCTCTCCAAAAATCATTTTTTTTAGTGATTTTTCCAATGGCAAAGGTCTTGTACTTCTTGCCAAGTGATTTTTCTTCTTCCAAACCACCCTTTGAGGTGTCTTAAGTTTCTTCATGATATTGTTAGAGGAATGACATATGAAAGATGGAAGTATGATGTTTTTTGACACTTGCAACACTTATAGTCAAGATGCGACACTTGCGGACAAGATGCGACACTTACAACACTCGTAATGATGACACTTGCGACACTATCGAAGTGAGTAATTTTGAGGTGTAACAGATTGCCCCCCAAAGTATGAAGTTAGAATACGATGATGACTGAAGTACTTTTTATACTTTTTTGAACAAGGGTATGGACACAGAGAAATTGGAAAAAGCTGCACACAACCATCAAACAAATATTATGACATGTTTCAAACCCAAGGCAGGCATACCTATGCTTGAGTGATAAAGAATTTTTAGGTATGGCCACCATAAAATACACTGCGGATTCATAATTATATTGACAAAATGGTATATCCACTGCAGATACAATGTGGATTTATACTCCTATGACCTGAACTGATCGTAGCCATGAAGAATACATAGTGGATCTACGAGATGACAAGACATAGCCAAGACCAATACAAAGTGGATCTATGTAACAATATATGTGTCATAGTTCAAAAGAAATCCTTCGCAACCTGGGAAAAGTACATATAAGAGTGAAAAATCAACCTAGGGTCTTCTTACTGATCCCAATGTAGTACAAATCTAACCATGTGAATAGATTTTTTGATGTCGAACATGGTAGAAACCACTTGATTACTGATCAATGATGTAAACCATTAACAAGCCTGAGGGAGATCACCATTGATGTCAATGATTCCCAAGGTACTCTAGTACATACCAACAAATGTGAATGAATGAACTGAAGTTGAACATCCATGGAATCATCCGATCATAGGTCAATGATGTAAACCCACTGTTCGACACGAGGAGGCCTGCCATTGAGGCATGCAGGTCCCAAGGTACTAATTGGTTTATAATTCTAGTTCCTAGATAATGTGTTGAAGTCGACATGAATAGACTCGTCAAAGGAGGGCCTTGATGTATCCCCCATCAATGAAATTAAAATGACACAGAGATGTAATTGGTATATCAAATGAACATGGACTGACATGGGTATTGAAACAAGATATTTGTGATGGCTGACTCTCGAGGAAGATACTTCCCTTGAACACTGAGGCACATCAGCGGAAACATGACATGGACCAAATCTTGATAATGTAGTGGATGTTGTGACTTTCGTCAGGTGACCCAAAGGAGTAAAATAAACTCAGAGGATTGGCTCAGTGCAGAGGTTCAACGGATTAAAATGCGTGCAAAAACAAAGTGTCGTGTTCAAGGGAAACCGTAAGAGTTACTAGTAGTGTTCTCAAAACCTGCTTGGCTTGCTTCTTTCAATTTTTCCCCCATCCAGATAGATGAGTACCTCTTTTTAATTTTAACGAGCTCATGGAGGGTAACACATGCTCAATGTGACTCACCTTCGGTAAATCCATCTTCCTTTTTTTAACGAACTGGAAAAAGGAAGGGTTTGATCCCGTATGGGCCCTTCAATGTATGATTGTTTAACGAGTCCAGAGAAGGTAAACTCTGTAGTTTTTCATATTTAGAGAGTTTGAAAACAACTTAAAGACAACTCCAATGTTGTCTTTTTTCGTAATGTTAGTTTTGCGAGGCCGAAAAAGAGATAAATTATCACTTGAAAGATGCCCTTTCAAACCTTTTAACGAGTGGGAAAGGAAGCAAGATCACTCAACAATATTTTCATGTTTAGAGAGTCTGAAAAGAGCTCAAAGACGATTCCAAGGGGTTCCTTTTTTATATATCCATGCGAGTCCGAAAAAGTGATAAAAGTATACTCGATTACATTCTCATGTTTTTTCTAGCACGAGAAAGAACAAAGATTAAGATCGGTATGCCCCCAGCTTGAAAGCTAGTGGCTTAACTCCAGAATATTATCAAAGGCTGGAGACATGCCCTCCAAGCTTCAATTCATTCACTGACTTTGAGGTTGTCACCAATTTCTCTACTAGATGGAGACAAAGGATAAGAGTGGATGAAAAGAAGGTTCAAGAGAGGTGACTGCTTCTTTTTTTAACGAGCTTGCAACAGAAAAAGAACTATGCTCAGGGCTTCGGGTTCAATCCCTAGATTGTTGTTTCATTTTTTAATGATCTTGCTACAAAGAGGAAAACTATGCTCAAAGATTTTGTTTCATTTTTTAACAAGCTTGTCACAGAGAAGAGAAACTGTGCTCGTGACCTCTGTTTCATTTTTTAACAAGCTTGCCACAGAGAAGGTAAAACTATGCTCATTGACTCTTCTTGATCATGGGTTACAAGAGAATAACACTCTGGAAGGACAGCATGTCAAGGGACAAAAATCGGTCATGGCTTCCAAGAGATCTTCACTGGATGGAATAAAATCACTCTGGAAGGAACACATGTCGAGGGCCACGACAAGGGTAAGGAAATAAGGCTCCAATAACCCTACCAAAGAAATCACCATGTCAACTACCGGATCCAAATCATCGAAAGTTGAAGGCATGGGAGATGATGGAAAATCGACATCAGGAGGGGAGATAGATTGTATATCTGCCCTAATTTCTTCATGAGGAGGAATAAAATAGGATCGATGATGGTTATCATCCCAAGGTAGCTTGTCAATGCTCAAAATTTCTAGGATAGATTCATCCGAGGGAAAAATTGGGGAAATGTAGTCGATTGCTGATGACAAGGAACTTAACCGTGATGGCATCGAATAACTGTTGTGTGCCAATAGATGTTGGTCATCCGATGAGGGAGAAGCAGATTGAGTAGAAACATATGATGTTTCGGCTGGACTAAGTGGCACGATGTCACCTAGCGCATCGAATTCCAACGGATTAGGTACAATCAAAGGGTCAGTTGATTCCAAAGATTGATAAGCCACGGTCGAAATCATATCAACGGTGGCAATATGATGTGTAGTCGGTGGAAGTGGTGTAGGAAAGGTACCCATGAGGCTAGAATATTTTAGTAAGCCAACACCAATGCTTTCATACATGATATTGTGGTCTCCCAAGAAAGGAATATTGTTGGTAGCGGGAGTGTGAGCATCGGTTGTGCAAAAATCTAACTGATCGACAGTGACAATTTTTCCCTGATGAGGAAATTGTACACATCGAAAGACCGATAAGGCAACGAAATTCATAGCATAAAACCAACTTCTTCCAAGTAACAAGTTGTAATCGAGGGGAGCATCGACCACCTCGACATCAACAGTGATAGTTTTTCCACCCAATTGGATGGGCAGGGACTGTAAAAGCCCATGGGGATGAAAACCTTGCCCATCGAAGGTGCGTAACATCATTGGGGATTTGTTAAGTGCGGGTGATTTTAAACCTTTCCAATATGCCAAAGACATGAAACAAGTTGAGGCTCCCTCATCCAGAATAGTTCGGTGGATTTGTTGATTGTGAACAACAACATCAACTTGGAAAGAAAGTTGGTGGGAGAGTTGAGACGCATAATTGTCTAGGTTAAACATGATATGGTTGGATGACTCAGGATCAACAGTGCCAATAGAGGCCAAGAGAGTTCTATGTTGACTGGGGCAGTGCTGTAGAACTTCTAACACAGACATAGCACACGGTGCTTGAGCCAAATCTTCAACAATGTTGTAGTTCTGGGCCACAAATGAACTAGGATTAAAGGTAGCTTTGCAGATAGTGCTCTTAGGAGGGCGTAATATAGAGTCGAACATAGGTTTCTCAATATGAAGTGGTCCAGATGGAGGACTAATTGATGGAGGACTAATGGAGGACGGTGAGGGATCCGGTAAAGTACCGATACCGCTAGTATCCTTTCCTTTTTCAGGGTTACCTGGTGTTTCGTATGTCTTAGAGAAAGTGTTCAAATTAATCCCATTAAACATATAAATATGTGCACTCGTCGAGGCCTCATCATGAGGATGGCTAGAACTACCCCCAAGAGAGGGGGTTTGAGCAACCATGGATTGTTGCTGTGGAAAAGGATGAGTAAGAACAATGGGTTGTGAATTTCCCTGGAAAATTTTGGCCACTTCATTGTGATGTGGACAGTCTCGAGTGTAGTGATTGTCACCACAAATGATACATGGGAATTTCAGTTTCCGTTGTGGTTTCTTTTCGGTAGCAGGTGTTTGAGATTGATTTTTTGGTTGTTCATTGTTATTAGTATTTTTTGATTTATTCTTTGTCTTCTTATTACCTCCATATTGTTGTGAAGGGGCAGATTGAACTGCATTCACCTCAGAGATTTGAGTTTGGGTGGAGGTAGAGGAGAGTGTGGTCGATTGGGAAGTAGATTGAGTTTTGACGGAACTGATAACACCGTCCACATGAGATGAGGATGACGGTTTGATTAGATCGGTATTATCTTGAGCAACATTCGGAAGCAAATCATACAAAGTACCAGATTGTGAATAAACCAAATCTAAGTACTGTGCCCGAGCAATGGTTTCTTCCTCGATGACTGCGCCACCCATAGCGACATCGCGAGCGATCAGGGGTAAAAGTGATTTAGTAAACCACTTTGCCAATAATATGTCAGGAATGATGACCTTGATCATCCTTCATCGTTGTCTTCACTCATGAATATGGTCAGAGATATGCATGGAGTCAGTTTGACGAAGGGAGGTTAAGAGTTCAGTACCCGTCTCGTAGTGAATAGGTAGTTGAAAGTGCGTGAGGAAAGACATGGCAAGGGAATTGAAATCATGAAAATAAGCACGTGGTAGTTCAATATACCACTTTGCTGCTGAGCCTGTAAGTGTTCGCTGGAAAAGACACAAATGTATAGAATCATCCATGAGGGAGTTTGATGAACACCACAAATGGAAATTCATCACATGGTTATTTGGGTCTTCTCCATATTTTCCGTCAAATTTCGGAATATCAGAAGGAAGTTTAGCTGGAATGACTGGCCAAACCAGTGAATGAAAAATAGGATCATTAGTTAACCGAGACAAGTCTGGGAGATCCAGAGTCGCAAGGAAAGGTAGCTATCAGTTAAATTGTGGATGATACTGGTGTGACATAGGAACACCGGTAGGACCATAAACTGGGTTAGGTGGATAGTTGTAACCAGTAGGTCCTCCGACATACAATTGTTGTTGTCCAGGATAAGCAGGATTTGACGATGGATGAAAAACATTTGCATAACCCAGTGGGTTTTGAGCATTATAGGCCGAGTGATTTGCTTTCCCATAAGGAGGGTAAACATTTTTCCCACGAGGATGGTAAGGAGTAGATCCTGGAGGTGGATACACATTAGACCCATGAGGAGGATAAGGTTGTTGTCCCTGAGGACTCCAGGTGGTGTTTGGGATATCGCCCGGATAAGGTTGTCCATAAGATGTCCTGGAAGGAACATGATTTGATACTTCTCCTTGTGGGTTATGATATGAGTTCCCCCCAACGTGGGGTTGGGTAAAATTTACTCCTGAAGATACTCCCCAGGATTGTGAAGGGTTTCCAACAAATGAAGGTTTCCCCCCTGCCAGCGGTGGATTAACGACCGGGGTATGACTGACAAAGGGAGGTTTCCCTCTAGGAGGAGCATGAAAAGGGGGTTGTCCCCTGGGAGGGGTAGGCCCACCATATAATGGCGGTCCTCCAGGAAGGATAGGTCTGCTAGATGGTGGTTTCCCTCTAGTCGGTTGTATTTGGTTGGCAAGGGTCTGCATTCTCGGGTGAAAAGATGTCCCAAAAGGATCATGCAGAACATGTGGAGCTGTAGAGTGAAAGCTTGTAAAAGCGGGGGTAGGGATTGAAGTGCCTTGGGAATGAGTAGAGGTGATGAGTCCAGCATTAGGATGGACTTGTGCTGACATAATAGTAGGTTTAATGACCTGATCGATGGGGTGATTCATAGTTTGACCGGATGGTCCTGTTTCACCAGGAGGGTCATGAGGATGAAAAGGTTGTCGAAAGGATTCAAAATGCTCATAGAGATCATGTCCCGATGAAGTCGTCCATACAGAACGAGAAGGTGTGGAATTTGTATCTACTGCAATGCTAGGACGAACAAGAGTCCTATACTCATCACCAAAGGTTGGTTCTGTGGATCCCATATATGTTTCGGTAAAATCTCTCTCCGGTAACCGTGGGACCTCTTCGTCTCTGACATTCCCAAGGGAGTCTAAATGAAGCAAAAGTGGTTCTAGAGGGGTTACCAACACAGATGTAGTGTGAGGAGTGGGATTCTCAACCATAACCAAAGTGCCTTCTGATTTATCTAACGGAGGAGAAACAACACTTCCAATGTCAAATTGATTTTCTACCTCTCCACGGTAGTTGTCTTCTGGAGGGTTAGAAGGTAAGGGTTAGTAGCCTTCTGGAGGCAACCCTTGCATCCTACATGATCAGTGAAGACCTTTATCGTCTATAGAATCGATTTTGGATAATAATAGTACACGCTAAAAATCTAGGGCCAACTAACAAAAAGAAACAACATACGCTAACAAAATATAGGAATCAAAACCAAGAAAACAACACTTCTCTCGATGATCATACTAGTTGGTGATGAAATCCAATGTCGTGTGAACAAGTCAAGAAGGGGCTAGGATATGGTGGAACAATTACAATGGATACCTGCTTAACGGACTTTCACCTTGGTGTAAGCTTCCACGCAGTAATTGTGGATTTACGCTCCAAAGAGCCTGAGTGAGTTTGACCAATGTCTGTCCCAGGTGCAGTGATATTTCCCTTCACTGTCACCTCGTGTAAGTACCTAAGGATTATGGTAACTAAGGACACCAACTCACAGTCAACCCCTGGGCGGGTACAGTTGACAGTCCGATCCGAACCTATGGGCAGGATAACAAGTCTGAAATCAACTCAAGAGGCTCCCACACATAATCATGGGTATACCTTCAAGTGACCCCCAATATACGATGTGACCACTACAAACAGTTGAACCACAGAGGGATAATCTCTGTAACTCACCCGAATGCGACCTTGTGTGTAACCCCTATGTGAGAGGGGGATCCCAGAAAGCCTATACGACACTTTGATTTGACTCTCTCTATCTCATGATGTTAATGTTCATTTTGAAAACTTTGGAGAGTTGTACTCACAACCTAATCCAAAGTTCTAATCCTAGTCTAATGTTGGTGGAAGATCCTAAAAACAAAAATGTTCTAGATAATTTTTAATTAGCGTTGATTTTATGGCTGTTCTTTACTCAAAGGGTGTATGACAATGAAACTGATGGTATGATGACTCAATTCCCAAAA
>ML782470.1:39018-50150 GCA_009831015.1 Picea engelmannii | reverse complement strand
TGGGAAAAAGAATAAAGGAATGTTACATTACAATGGAGGAACGAGTGTTGCAAACATACAAGTTCAAGGCACAAGGACAAGACTGATGTTCTAGTAGAATGATACTCGGGAAAAATCCTTCGGGGGCCAAAGGTGTTAAGACGCAGAAGCAAACTGTTACAAGGCTGACGTATAAGGTATGCAAATGTGGTTTAATAAAACACACAATGGTAACATCCTTCGATGTAAGTTTAACGAGCCTAGAGAAGGAAATCTCGGTGGTTTTTCATATTTAGAGAGTCTGAAAAAACATAAAAGGAGACTCCATTGGGGTACCTTTTTCGAACATAGTCTAGTCGGTTCAAAAAAGGGGTAAACTAGCACCGACAAGACGTCTATTCAAAACCATTTTAACGAGTGTGACAAGGACAAGATCACTTGGCCATTTTTTTCATTTTTAAGGAGTCTAAAAAAAGCTTAACTATGGACTCTGTCAGGAATGTTCTTTTGGACCAGTTTAACGAGTGTGAAAGAATAAGGTCACTCGACGATCTTTTCAATTTTAGGGAGTCTGAAAAGAGCTTAACTATGGACTTCATGGGGGTTCCTTATTCGTAAGTTTAGTCCCTCGGGCCTGAAAAAGGGATAAAATTATACCTGAGAGTAATATTCTATAGAGAGGAGGTTCCATAGAGTATACATTTGTTCGTACAGTTGACCGTCCAGACCAAAAAAGGGGTAAACTACCGCCGGACAGACATGACCTCAAATTTCAGTTTAACGAGCGTGAAAGGCCACAAGATCGCTTGGCAATCTTTTCATGTTTAGAGGGTCTGAAAAGGTCTTAAAAGAAGAACCGTTATTTTTTGGGAGTCCTAAGGGTGAGGTCAAGAGTGAAGAAGAATCTTGCAAATGAGGCTCAAACTTGTATTCAGGAAAAACTACAAGGACTCTCAAGCCTACAGTGTTTTTAGGGGCAGCATGAATACCATAATGCAACCAGGATCTACCTAGGGCATTCATGTTCTGGTAAGCTCTACCACCAAGTTGCGACACTTCTAAAGAAAAGATGATGGTTCTGTGTCACAACCTGATGGGATCGATCCTATGGTAAAGGAAAAAGACAACGAGATACAAAAATCAGGGTAGAAACCTAACCTATATGTTCAAGTTGATCATCGATTTTTTTTTCCACGGATTGTCGAAAAATACTCAAAACTAAAAAAAAACTGTCCCAATACCCGATCAAATCCCTCCTAAATAACTCTTGAATCACTCTAAATGATTTTTGGTATAAAGAAATGATAAGGGAGGCCAAAAAAGTGACAAAAAGAGGCCAAAAAGTCTATAAATAGAAGCTGGCAGCTCATTATCACCATTGCTGATTTGGAAATTGACTCTGGAGCCAAAAGACCCCCTTTGATTGACATGGTGATTCTGGGAGCTATAGTGGACGAAACGAACTTTTGTCTGGACCAAGTAAGTACAAACTCCCTTATCTTACATTTCATATTTTTATTTATGTATTGGGTTTCATTTTCTGGGGGGGGCATTGACCTTTTAAAGGTTGGCCCTAGGTCCACGCAGGCTATCTCAGGACAAACCGCATGTACATTCGGGTAGAGTAAACTCTGCCCGCGTGTACACGCGACTGTCGCCAATACAACACACGTGGGCCCCCTTATTGAATGCTAAAGACACAAAAAGTAAGGGTTTAACTCTCCTTAACCTTTTTTTTTTGTAGGATGTATGTCCATTGGAGAGAAAGAGAGCATGAAGAGGTGAATGAGTTGGTCGGGGAAGACCCCAATGTCGTGGCTACATTGATGTAGTGTGGGTTACTCAAGTTTTTTCTATGTCTTTTCATGCGGGAACAACCTAGGCTACTAAATGCCTTGTTTGACTACTGGCATCCATATGCAGAGGCATTCATGTTAGAGGGGTAGTCACTGGTGCCCACGGTCGAGGACATTTACTTTTTGACTGGCCTCTCTAGGAGAGGGGAACCAGTCAATTTTCAAACTTTTCTTGCGGGGCCGCATAATATATCAGAACTAATAGGTCTATACTATGCAACTGATACAGACCACGTGAGCACGCAGGTGCCTATAAGCAAGATCACTAACCTATCGCTACAGGCGATAGTATTGCTTATTGGGCGAATTACTGGTTTTGCAGCTCTACATCAGGCATCCCGCACACAGATGAACTGTGTTGTCCAGTGCTTAAATGCACAAGTTTTTGATTGGAGTACCACTTTGCTTGAGTGCATGAAAGATTGTCGTTTGCGGACACATAGGAATTTCAGGTTCAGGACCATTCTGTGTTCGTTCTTTTTTTAGAGAGTTCCAAGTTTTAGTCCTCAAGTAGTGGTACGAGGACACCAAGCCTCTCTTCCTGTTGTGTGTATATGGGTAGTACTACTGCCGCGACAGGGTGGTGGAAGGACCAATGAGTCCTTCGATGATGACTTTTTTGCATGGTTGTCACGACAGATCCCGGTTATAGAGGACTACCCCTATGTCGGGATTGATTTTTCGAGAGACCCGGAGATACCAGTACCTCCTGGTGAGGCGCGAGGGGAGATGGGTAAGTCTCCACCTTTGTAGTTTTTTGTGTTATATATGTAATTTTTATGTTGTTTTGTTATATATATCATTTTTTTGTTATGCCAGAGTATTTGACAGATATGTGTTCATTGTGTGCAGACGTGGGACCAGTGCGACCTGCTGACTATGCGAGGAGCAGGCGTCGTCCTTGGCCAGGGGCCAGACCTGCCGCCGCCGGGGGACCAACAGTAGCAGGAGATCTTCCAACCTGGGAGTCTGAGAGGGTATTGAGACGGGTTGAGCGTAACTTCACTGCACTCACTCGCACGGTCCCGATGGCAGAGATTGAGGACCTACCACCATCTATGCAGCCTCATGTAGTGGGGGCACCACGAACATGGGTCCGGTTGTTTTGGCACTTAGCCAATGCTGTGGACTAGTATAACAGGGCCCATAGGCCCTGACTTTAGCTAGACATTTTGACGTGCCACGAGCACTACTTGTATATATTTTTTGAGGGCATAAGCCCTTTGACTCGTTATCGGTCCTATTTTTGAGGCGCTTGCATCCATCCATGTACTCTGGTTACTTTATGATATTATATATGGTTTTTTGGTCTTTTGTGTCTTATGGATCATGTTTGCAAAAATGTATTTACATTCTTATGTTAATGTTCTTTCATATATGTGCAATATGACAATCTAAAATTTGATTAGCTAGAGTATCTATAACTTGATTTAATCTCCTAGGAACATGAAAATATGTAATATAATCAAAGTTTCGTTCTAAGAGACGTACCCTAAGGAATCGTCGGTGTAAAGTTGGATCATGAACCCAATACACTCTGTTTAACTGAGACACAACCAGTTGAGCGTCGAGATAGACCCGAAGATGAGAGATACCCAATGACAAAGCGTCACGAATCAACTCAATAACTGCGCTATACTCGACAACATTATTTGTGGTGTCACCTAAGCATATCCCTTCGAAAGATAATAATTGGCCTTGGGGTGTAAATATTACCCAAGCTGCGGAGGCAAGCCTCCGAGTGTGTCGACTAGCACCATCTGCAAACCCAATGAACACCTCAGAATCACTTGACATATGCCATAGTGACGAAAGATAATATCAATGACATGTCCATAACACTAAAAGAAACTAAAAAGTAATAGTACAAAGACTATACATATGTTACAAAAAGTTACCCACAGTGACCTCCCTATGAGTAATACTTCTTAAGGTAGAGCCCATTTCTAGGCTCCGCCAAAGCATTCCCTTCAAAATCAACCAGACGATAAGTGCCCTTTTTTAATACCTCTTTTATGATGAAAGGTTTGAACCACATGGGTTTGAATTTGCCTACCCCCAGGGGGTCCTTATCTTGGTCATAGACCAGGACAAGGTCGCCTTCAGAGAAAATTCGAGGATGAATGGACCTATCATATTGACACTTGACCTTATGTTTGTGAGCCTCATTGGCCAGGGCCGCATCATGACGCTGCTCATTGAGCTGCTCAAGGTATACTAACCGTTCTTCAAGTGGAAAAGTGTCTGGCAATAATTGTACTGCCAACTTTAGAGACGGGATCTGACATTCGATGGGCAAGACTGCCTCTAGCCCGTAAACGAGTTGAAAAGGTGAGAATCCAGTTGTAGTCTTAACAGATGTTCAGTAGGCCCATAATGCCAAGTATAACATCAAATGCTAGTTTGACTTGGCTGAGTTGATAGTTCATTGTAGAATGGTCTTAAGAGTTTTATTTGTAGCTTCCACCTGCCCATGTGCTTGGGGATAGTAGGGTGATGAATGTTCTTGCCGTAACCCAAGATTTGATGTTAACTCGGTCATCATTTGGTTCTGAAAGTGACTTCCATGGTCAGTGAAAATCTCCCTCGGGACACCGAACCTTGCTATTATCTGATTGAATATAAAGAGAGCTGCAGTCTCTCCATCATCTTTAAATGTTGGCATAACTTCGACCCACTTTGTGAAATAGTCTACAACTATGATGATATAGCGGTGCCCCCTTTCTGAAGGAGGGTTGCAAGTAGTGTAATCAATCCCCCACTTGGTGAAGGGACCAACTGTGATGAAAGGAAACATGGGAGCAGGATGTGCCCTCATCTTCCGAGAAAAGATTTGACATGGATGACACTTCTTGACCGATTCGATACAATATTTGATAAGTGTCGGCCAGAAGTAACCTGCTCATAGAATCTTTTGGGTTGTTTCCAACCCAGACAAATGACCGCCACAAGCTCTAGTATGGAAATCGTTAAGCACGATAACTGCTTCCTCATGAGTGAGACATTGACGTAGGATGCAGTCTACACCTCTCTGATACAATGTATCTTCGATTATGAGATAATTCTTAGCCTGATGGCGTATGCGTCGACGCTCATCGTGAGAAGCAGTGGTGGGGCACTTCAAAGTCTGGAGATAGATAAGTATATCTCCATACCAGGGATCTGAAGATGTGATAAAAAACATATCTCCCCGGATAGGCAATTCTTCAGGTACAACATCACTCGACTCAATCAGAAGTTTCGAAATGAGTTCTACGAAGACCAATGACTTTTTGGACTTTGTTGAAACGAAGTCTAAGTCAAACTCTTGGAGGATGACTATCCATCTACTGATTTTTCCGCCTATTACCCGTCGTGTCAACATGTACTGGAATGGATTCACGACAGCAATGATAGTGGTCTTGCGAAACAAAACATAATGATAGAACCGTTGAATAGCATGAACTGCTGCCAACGCAAGTTTTTCGATGTGAGAATAATTATGTTCCGGTCCTACGAGGCCTCAACTCAAGTAATAGATCACGTATTCTGAGAACAAGTCATATTCCTGAACTAAAACCATGTCAATGGTTGACTCTGCTGCAACCATATATAATAAGAAATCTTTGTTATAGTTAGGTGGCCGGAGAAGAGGAGCAGTTGTGAGGGCATGTTTCAATGCATCGAAAGATCATTGAGCCACATCATCCCAGTAAAAGGGAACATCTTTCTTCAGTAAGCGCATAAAGCCCTTGGTGATTTCGGCATAGTAGACTCTGAAGTTGAAGGATTGTGAATGGGGGGGAGCAACTGAATTATTGCCTCAACCTTGAGAGGATCGACCATGATCCCTGTTGTTGATACTATGAAACCTAACAATCATCCTGATGTTACGCAGAAGATGCACTTGTTCGGATTCAAGCGAATCCGAAAGTAGCGACAACGTTCGAATATAAGTCAGAGGTGTGTGGGATGATCCGTTCTCTTGTGAGATCGCGATGCTAAATCATCTAGATAAGCCTCGACTATATGATTGAGGTCATGAAAAGCAAAAGACATGGCCTACTGAAAGGTGGCTCCCGCATTTTTGAGACCAAAAGGCATTTTATGATATGCGAATGTACCGCACGGGTAGATGAATGTCGTTTTGTGTTGGTCTTCGGGTTTGATTTGAATTTGATTATATCCCAAAAAATCGTCCATGAAAGAAAAGGCTTCACAACCTGCACATTCATCAATGATCTGGTCGATGAATGGTGTGGGAAAATTATCTTTGGGACATACCTTATTCAAATCACGGAAGTCAGTACATACACGAATCGTGCCTTGTTTTTTATTGACCGGCATGGGATTTGACACCCATTGGGTCAAATGGATAGGATATATAAACCCGGCTTTTAGCAATTTCTCAACCTCAACCTTAATGGCTGTTGCTTTCTTAGGATTAACTGGATGAAGCTTCTGCCGAACTGTCTTGGCATCAGGATACATTGTGATTTCATGTTCAACGATTCTTGGATCGATGCCTGGCATTTCCTCGTAAGACCAGGAAAAAACATCGTGGAATTCTTTGAAAATATCTTTGTAGATTTGAATCTCTTCGAGGGAGCAGTCTGATCCAACGAAGACATTCTCCACGATGCCATGGTTTCAAGATATATTGAGCGGTAAGGTTTCAGCGATAGTTTCCATATTACCCTCAGCATAAACCTCGTGTGTAGCTAAGGGATTAATAAGACAAGACCGCTCTCCCATCATGGTCACGGTGAATTCTCCCGCTTCAATTTGGCTTAACTCTGGGAGGAAGTATGATCTGTGATGAAGATCTTCCCAAGGTTTATTTGGACTAGTCATTGCTTCATCAGAGGGAAAGACTAAGTCCAATGAATCGGTGTGAGCGAGAGAACCCTGAGCCCAAACAGGCTCTAGAAGTGGATCTAACTCTTGTGCAGGAGTTGGATCAGTGTGGGCTGAAGTTTGCTGGACTAAAGAGTATGCTACTTCAGCTGCAGATAAGGGCATGGACATGCCCTGGTGTCTTGTCCCATCCATCATGGCCGATGGGGAAGGAAGTGTCCATGGATTGTTGAAGTAAGTCATGCAAAACGACGAAACTTGAAAAATCTCAACCTTATGGTGATTGGATATAAACTTGATATCACCTTGAGGGGGCGGGTAATCAAAGGTACACATCAAAGATGGGCACAAACCAACCCCTACGTTGACGACACCTTATTGAGGATTATCAATCATCGGGACCGTGGATGCCCCCAAAGCAGGGTCAGGTCTAGAGAAGGACAATTGATCGATGGTCACTATTCGACCTTCGTGTGGAAACAAAAAGACCTAGAAAACTGTAGCAACCATAGCTTGCATGGCATAAGTCAAACTCCTTCCTAACAAAAGTTTATAGTCGAGGGGAGCATCGTCTACCTCTACTTCGACACATACGGTCTTCCCTCCTAACTGCATGGGGAAAGAAGGAACGATACCATGTGGTCAGAACAAATGACCGTCAAAAGCGATGAGGAGAGTAGGTGACAGAGACAAAACGGGCTGGCCAACAACCTTCCAACATGCCAACGACATAACACATGTCGAGGCGCCCTCATCAACCACTGTGCAGAAGATATTCTGTGTAAAAGTTTTTGTGGGATAAGCCACTACTATCTGAAACACTACGTGGTAAGGTAGACGAGGTTTTAAGTCGGTTGTATCCAACATGATTGTACCCAGATTACAAGTCTCGGTAGATCCTAAAGCGGTTAACAAGGTTTTCCTCTGGAAATGGAAGCTTTGTAGGACCTCCAAAGCGGGCATCGCACAAGGGGTTTGTGATAAATCCTCCACCATAGAGTAGTTCTGGGTGGCCCAAGTGTTGGGTTATGAGAAGATTTTTTAAATGAACCTTTGGGAATGCGTGTCATTGTTTCTCCCAATGTCTTCTCAATTTGTAGAGGAAGAGATAGGAGGTCAGCTTCTTTAACCTTCTCAGAAGTGCTTGGTTTACTATAGTTGTGCGCTCTATTCGATATAAAATCATCACCCCTAACCATATATATGTTCGTGGATGCGGGGTTGTTCGGAGGTGGACAGGGTTCTTGGCTGCCCCCTTTTGTGCTTGCAGAGGCTTGAGTTAGATTTTGCCCATGTTGAAATGGATTGGTCAACACCGTCTGTTGTTGCTGCGTGAAAATCTTTGGGCCTTTGCAAGTTGAGGATATAGATGGGTCGGGTGGTCTTCCATGCACAAGTTGCATGGATACCTCACCTTCCATTTTTCAATGTTGTCCCCACCAACATTATCGGTAGGTTTTTTATCCCCCTTGCCCTTCTTTCGTTGTTTTTTCTTTCCTTCCGGCTGCTGGGTGGCCTTTGGGTTAGTCGATTGCATTGTGTGTACTTCCGACATTTGGGTAGGGGGAGCAACCAAAGTAGTAGTTTGGCTGGACGCTGTGTGTTGTATAGATAATTGTTGCAACTGCTTCGTCAATTGCTCAACAGGCTTTGTGTGTGCTGAACCAACAATACCATCGGCATGTGGTCCAGATCTCTATCTAGTTTTATCCAGTATTGAGCGTGGCACATCTGGCAAGATGTTGTATAATAAACCAGACTGAGAATATATGAGCTCAAATTGTTGATCTCTCATGATGGCGTCTTCTTCCGAGAATACACCCGACGTTGTGACGTCTTTGGATAATTGCGGGACCAAAGACTTAAGGAACCACTCAAGCAGGAATGCTGGTGAGACTGGCACCTTAATGAGACTCTTCCGACGTCTCCATTCTCGGATGTGATCAGAGATATGGTCTGCTGTCATCTGCTCAAAATTGGCCAGCAGCTCTGTGCCAACGTCATATCTCATAGGTAACTAAAAATGGTTTAGGAAAGCCATTGCCATCTCACTGAAGGAAGAGTATCTTGAGTGATAGAGCTCAATGTACCATTTCGCGGCACTCCCAATGAAAGTACGTTGAAACAATCGCAACTGTACGGAGTCATCTTTCAATGAGTTAGATGAGAACCAAAGATGGAAGGTAGTCACATTATCTCCTGGATCTTCGTTAGGCTTGGCTTCGAACTTTGGCATGCCCAAAGGCAACTTCATCGGCATAGGGGTCCAATGAAGATCATGACAAATGGGGTCATTCAACAACCTTGTCAAATCAGGCAAGTGCAAAGTCGCCAGGAAGGGTAGTTTGGGTTGTTGGTGATAACCTGGGAAAAAGGGGCATGGAGTTTGACTGACACCAGGTTGTCAGGAAAAGTTTGCTTACTGGCCTGGATTTTGGTAGAAACCATGGCCCTAGCCAGTGTATGGATTTTGCATATGTGGAGACATCATTGGCTGATTTCCCAAATAGGACATAGATGGTTGGGCATGCGTTATATTCAAAGGACTCTGGGAAGGGTTGCCCCATGTCAGTCTCGTGGGGATAGGCATAATAGTTTGTCTGGGGTTCCATTGATTGTGGAAAGAATTACCCCAGATCGACATTCCGGATGAGGGAATGGATCCATACCAAGAATTCCAAGGCCCTGCTGCGAAAGAAGTTCCTAGGTTTTCCCCCTGTGCAGGAATAGTATCCTGCATAGGAGTATATTGTCCAAATTTGGGATTGCCCCCAGTCGAGAAAGTGGTTGATGAGAAGGCGTTGTTACCAAACGTTCCGGCCAAAGAAAACAATGTCGAACCTACCAACATACTATGCAAAGGTGGTCCTTGACTCCCCACTCCAAATAAACTATGGTGTGTATGTTGCCCGATGGATTTCTGATGCAAGCCATCGAGTGAAGGGGATGAAGGAGGGATATGACCTCCTCCGTAAGGGAAAGCGTTAAAAGGAGTAGGAGTGCCCCCTATGTGACCTTGCAGAGGAGCACTAGAGCTCCCTGCCCCCAGACCTGAAGTCTGTACAGTGGAGTAGGAAAGTACAGGACTTGTACCCGAACTAGGCATCTCGTATGAGAACGGAGGGCATGTCGCACTTGGTGTGAAAGGGGTTGTAGCTGCCGCTAAAGATGAGATCGGACCACTGTGTGATGTAGAAGTGGTTGAGACCATGGTGGCTCGGACTGATGATGGTGGGTTAGGAGGTGAAGACTCTCCTATGGTGACAACTGTAGTGGGAATTGAAGAATTCCCAGAAGGAGTAACAACATTTGTTTCCATTGCTATGTGCAACACTGTCTGGCGCTCATAAAATTGAATTGGTACGATGAAAGGTGCCAAGAAATCACTGGTTGGGGTTTCAATCGAGCTAAGAGTAGTTGCTTCAAGGTCCAAAATGGTCGATTCCTCCGGATGTTGGTCAGGAACAATTGCTTGTAACCCGGTCACTTCAAAAGACCCTTGTTGGTCCAACTTTCTCCTTAATGGTGGCGGGGGTGGCTCCAGTGTAACCGACGGCAGGCCAAGAAGCCTTCATGACTAGCAGAGCTCGTGATCCTCCACTGTGTGAGAATATCAAAGGTGCTCTAGGGTAGTCTAAACGTTCAAAAGTAACACACACTAAAAAAGTCCCTAGAAGATAAGACAAGCAAACACTAAATTAATTGGAAGAACAGTTACAACAACCAACACTAGAGAAACTTACCGGTGCAAGTGAAACTCGAACACGGAAGAACCCTCCAGGTATACTCTGCAAAGAATGGCCCGATGTCTATCCTAGGTACCGTGGTATACCCCCGCAGTCACCTGTGTATGTCCCTAAAAAAGATAGGCAACTAGGTTGCGAGCGCGCGAACAATCACCAGGCGGGTACAGTCGAAAGTCAGGTAGACCACAATGAGCAGGGTATCGAACCCGAAACCTTTCAAGGGTATCGAAAGCAAGTGGTCTAGAAGACAACTGAGGACCTCGAATGGATTCTATACCCACGAATCCCCGTGGCAAATTCAATCGACGGAATCCCAAAACAAGCCCTCTATATGTGTTCTCCACTACGATTGGTCCATCTTTGGAGGGGTTATCTTTGCTACCTTTCTGCACACGACCTCATGTTTATCCCTTGTGTTAGAGGGGGGTCTCAGATAACTTTCATGATACTGGACTTACACACTCCTTAACTCAGACTCTAATGTTTGATTTTAAAAGGCCTTGAAGAGTTTCCTCTCCAACCTAATCCAAGGCCCTAATCCTGAACTAGTTGGCGAACCCTACAAACATAAAAGTCTAGTAAATTTTAGATTTAGCGTTAATTTTATGGCTTTGTATTACTTCAAGGGGTATGAAAGTGAAACTGATGATGTGTAAAAGACGAAAGCAAAAATGAATAAAAAAGCTCGAAACAAAAACTTTTACTTAATGAAAAA
>ML782470.1:0-17530 GCA_009831015.1 Picea engelmannii | reverse complement strand
CACTTTCAACAGCTAACGGGTAAAAAATTCTGCCTTCTGTGCTGTTGAAAGCGGACAAATTTTCAAAATTGAATTTCTTGGTCATAAAAAATCCATTTTTCACATATGAATAGTCGATCGACATCTACAAAATCTCATCTTTCAAATGGTGTTGTCAGATCTTAATTTGGAGCTCAGGAAAAAATTTAAAAGTTCCTTGCAAGTTTAAGTGTCAAATTTAAGTCAAACCAAAAACTAAAATTTTGTAGCTAGAAGGCTCAACAATGAATTGAGGAAACCACCAATAGCCATGCTATTCACCATAAAACCTGACCAAAATGACAGTGCTATTTTGGGAGTTAACATATACCACTCACAATACACAACTTCTCTTCATATCCCATTACATTGCTTGAACCCCTTTATATAGTGCTACCATCACCTAAGAACATTCTAGAGGAAGAATCTTCTAGAAGTAGAACTTTCTAAGAAATCCTCTTAAATTTATTATATCTAACTACCTATTTATTATATATAACTACCATAGTGGGCCTTATTTAATAATAGAGTGGACCTATTCCACCTTACATTGAATGGCCTCCACTACCTCTTTAGCTACCTAACATTCCAACCCCCTTATGAAAGCGTTGTCATCAACACTTGTTATGAGGGTGGACAACCATATACCAGGGGCCCATGGATAATTGTGGACCATAATGTTGAAGAAGATTGGAGAACCAAGGTCCCATGTATAAATGTGAGCCACTATGATGAAGTAGTTAAAATGCCATTGTGAACCTGGGTCCCATGTCCAAGTTCTCATGTGAACTCCACGCTGAAGATATTGGAACTTGGGAACCAATTGAAAATGATGCTCTAAAGATTGACATTGGTCATGTGGATCGAAATATTTAGAACAAAAACAAAATGCATTCACTGTGATTGGAGAGTAATAAAACTGAAGAAGAATATGCAGAGAATGATCATGTTCACTCCCGAGGAAGTTCTCTACCTGAGGGGGAATAAAGCCATCAAATAGAAGATAGAAGTGGTTATCATCCCATAAATGACAACTATCCATATACCAATCATCACAATCATTCTCCAAATCATACCAAGCATACACTTCTCGATGATATTGATTAATGATGTTCACCAAAGAATATTTCTCTTGGATGCTCGACAAGGACTCATGAATACTACGAAAACCATCCCTGAGATCTTCTTGAAAGTTATGCAACGTGTCATGCATTTGGGATTTGAATGCTTCAATCATGTGTAGAATTTCCTTGAAGGTTTGAGAGTGAAAATCCATTGGAAACACAACATAAAATATACCAAAATAAATCTCTAGAAATTATCTATCCAATGGGTCTGATCTTGTAGCAATCTAAACACCCTGTGAAAAGTCATGGACTCTACAGTCCCGTCGTCGTCACAAAAAACACTACAAAATGGTTGATTTTAAATTAATGATATCTTCACATATGTAACTCCAATTCAGACAAATTGTTTTTTGAATTTGGGTGAAATTGTGAGAGGAACTCATATATGTATTTTTTTTGGAAAATTCAGCTCTATATGCTACAAAAATT
The DNA here is from genome assembly GCA_009831015.1 of Picea engelmannii. Lineage (NCBI taxonomy): Eukaryota > Viridiplantae > Streptophyta > Pinopsida > Pinales > Pinaceae > Picea > Picea engelmannii. The sequence continues at coordinate 15,956 of ML782470.1, read as the reverse complement.
AGAAAAAACACAGAGTCATCCGCGAAAAAACCCCTGAAAATTTGCAGATTTTAAAATGCAAATAGTTTTACTTCCTAGACTCCATTTCAGACGATTGTTTTTTTTAACTTGGGTTTTTTTTATGAGAGGAACTTATATATACAACCAGTTTCTACAAATTTTGCACCAAAACCTACAGAAATCGTCCAGAATGTCGCGACCCTTTTTTTCCAAAAAAATAAATATGTAGAAAAAATAAAAATATTTGCCCAAGGAAAGTGATCTGATACCAATTGTTAAGTACATGAACATATCTAAATATAATCTCAAAACAAACCCACAATATCAACAAGAATAATCCAAACCATTCACCAAAACACTCAACACAAGAATGTAGACAAAACCCTTGAGGTAGGGTAACACCATATATTAATCCTTAAGGAAGGATAACACTCCTCTAGCAATGCTTGATACATTCACAATATTCTTTAATATGTTTCATTACATTTCTTACACTTCTTTATATAGATCTATCTATCTCCTAGGAACCTTTTAGAGAGCCTTCTCACAATTATTACATCTAACTACCATAGTGGACATTTATTAATATAGTGGACATAGTCCATCTTACATTTAATGACCACATTCTCTATATTAAATGATTTTCACTAATAATACATAACCACATTCCCATCGGGTACCTCCCTAGGTACCCCATATTATCTCTCTAGGTATACTACATTTGTTAAATACCTCAATAGATCTGAAGATAAATCTCAAAATAAACCCACAATATCAACAAGAATAATCCAAACCATTCACCAAAACACTCAACACAAGAATGTAGAAAAAACCCTTGAGGTAGGGTAACACCATATATTAATTCTTAAGGAAGGATAACACTCCTCAATAAATTCTTGATACATTCACAATATTCTTCACTATGTTTCATTACATTGCTTACACTTCTTTATATAGCTCTATCTATCTCCTAGGAACCTTCCAGAGAGCCTTCTCATATTTATTACATCTAACTACCATAGTGGGTCTTTATTAATATAATGTACCTAGTCCACCTTACATTGAATGACCACATTATCATATATTAAATGATTTCCACTAATAATACATAACCACATTCCCATTAGGTACCCCATATTACCTCCCTAGGTATACTACATTTCGTCCCCCTTCACATGTTTCGTCCTCGAAACACAAGAAGAAACCATACAATATGACCGGCTAAGCAATGTAGCCAACTGGTACCAAGTATGACCATCCATCTATCCTAATGAAAGTTGAACATGATGTCCATTTGTTGCCTTGCCACCCTAATCTTTCTCTACATCATGTCGAGGTTGCCATGCGATTGTTTTTGTAGCCCGATCTCTTCTCGTAGTGCTAGTAGTCTTCCATGCACCTTCTTTTGATTAGTTTCCTTTCTGGTTCCCTGCTGGTGCATAATTGTGTTGATTGTCACTCCCTTTCCTGGATGGCTGTTGTTTTTCGATATGATTTGGATGGCGATATACAACAACTGTATGAATCTTTTCTTTTTCTTCAAATCTGCAACACATTGTTCCTTTGAGTCAATGACCTCCTTATATTCCTGATGGTGTCCTTCCTGTGGTTTTGCTTCATCTCCTTCTGTAGACTCTGCCTCTGATTCAACTTCAGATTCGACAATAACTTATTTGCTAGCCTCTATGGGCCCATCGTTTTTTACTAAGAGACACATCCTGCAATGTGATTTTCTTTTTCTTGTACCACAACTTCAAAAACTTCTTTTGCACATTAATATTAATGTTACCCACTAATTCTATCCAAGAATACCCCAAAACAATATCCACTTCATCCATATCCATAGCATAAAAATATGAATGCAAGACATATTTATCCATATTGAGCATCAAATCCTTAAAAATTTTAATATTTTCACCCTCAACTTGTGTTCACTGAATATTCTTTGCATAATAATTAACCAACTAAACATTGATAAAATTATGCATGCAACTAGGGTTAATAGAAACAATAATCTTCTTCTTATGAATACAACCATAAACCTGCAATATAGAGTTTCCATATGAAAATAAACCCTTGATTCTCTCTTCATCCTTACACTTTGTATGAGACCACTTGTCTAAAATTAATTTTACATATGCTTCATCATAAAGTGTCATCAACTCATTATAATTAAATGAGTTCCACCATATCCAAGCATCTTCTTGGAAACCATAGTGTAGACATATTCTCCAGTGATCTTTCCATGTGGACTTTTGATATGGTATATATTCTTCAATACTAGGGTCATCATCCTTTCCAGTCAAAATCATATTGCTTAGAGAAATATTCAACAAAAACTAGGGTTTATTAAATAACTTACTATGCAAATTGCGTGACTTTTTTGGGAAAACCCCTGAAAAATGGCCGAATTTAAATGCTCATAACTTCACCTTCTAGACTCCATTTTGGCTGATTTTTTATTTGAAATTGGGCAACTTTCCAAGAGGAATTCAAATATCCAATTTGTTTGGCCAAATTATGCTAAAAAAGTTTAAGATATGAACCTGATGTGGATCGCCCTCTTTTTTCCTAGAAACAATCTGTAAAAAGAGCAAAACATTTCTCCCCTTCTTTGGCTAAGGAAAGTGATCTGATACCACTTGTTAAGTACCAAAGATATGAATACAAAATACACCAGAATAGATCCAAGAATAATATATGAAAACCACACTTTTTTATAAGAAAATCTTTGAGGTAGGGAAACACTATACAATGGATCCTATTATGGAAGGGATCCTCTCCTGTTCACTTTCCTCTTCGAGGAGGAATACTCCTATTGAGTTACCACTCACAATACACAAATTTTCTTCATATCCCATTACATTTCTTGAACCCCTTTATATAGTGCTATCATCACCTAAGAACATTCTAGAGGAGGAATCTTCTAGTAGCAGAACTTTCTAAGAAGTCCTCTTAAATTTATTATATCTAACTACCCATTTATTATATCTAACTACCATAGTGGGCCTTATTTAATAATATAGTGGACCTAGTCCACCTTACATTGAACGACCTCCACTACCTCTCTAGCTACCTAACAGGAATTTGATTGTCATAACGAGGTTAAAATCTCAGTACTGGTCTCATATTGAATAAGTAATTGAAACTATGTACAAAATGTCATGGAAAGGGAATTAAAGTTGTAAAAGGAGTTACGCAAGAGTTCTATATACCATTTGGTTGCTGATCCTATAAGTGTTCGCTGAAAAAGTCGTAATCAAATAGAGTCATCCATTAAGGAGTTTGAAGAACACCATAGATGGAAAGTCATCACATGATTATTCGGATCTTCTGCAGGTTTTCCGTCGAATTTCAGAATGTTCGATGAAGGTTTTGCAGGAATGGGGGGCCAACAGAGGGAATGGCGTATGGTATCATTAATCAACCACAAAATATCTAGAAAATATAAAGTTTCCAAGAACGAGAGTTGTTTATTGACCTGTGTAGGTTGGTTATATGGTCCTCTACCATGAGGTGGTTTTTCTGGAGGTCCTCCTCCATAAGGTGGTCCTCCTCCATAGAGTGGTCCTTTGGGAGGTCCGCTTCCATAAGGTGGTCCCCCAAGGAGTCCTCCTCCATAGGGGGGTCCTCTAGGAGGTCTGCCACCATAGGGTGGTCCCCCAGGAGGTCTACTACCATAGGGTGGTCCCCAAGGGGGTCCTTCAGGAGGTCCACCATCATTGGGTGGTCCCGAGGAGGTCCTTGAGGAATTCCACCGCCATAGGGTGTTCATCCTCTTGGTTGGGTCACAATTGTAGGGTTGACATATTGATTGTGTTGGTTCCATACAATATTCTCCATTCCTGGATATGGGTGGCCAGAAAGTAGGATGGTGGTAGAAGGAGTAGTCTGGCCCCATGTTGGTTGTTATCCGATAGTTGGGAGTTGCCCCCCAGTTGGTTGTTACCCCTAGGAAAAGTATGGCCCTGTGGCTGGGAGTTCCCCCCCAGTGGGTGGTTTCCCCCAGGTGAATAGAGGTTGGCTCTCGATGGGAGGGTATGCCTCCGTTGAAAATGACCCAGAAGCTGAGGGTTTCCCCCCTGACTAGATGTTGACCAGATAGTTTCCCTGAGTACAGGGGTTGTCCCCCAGTGAAAGGTTGGATCGTATATTTTTTTTGTCCTAAACCCATTGGTTGACTCCCCTAGGGAGGTAATCCTCCAGACGAAAGTTGTTGTCCCAAAAGGTTTGGATCACCTCCTAGGAATGGTGGAGTAAATAAAGGTTTCCCCCTAGTGGAGGGTGTATAAAGTTGGGTCCTTAAGGGTGGTGCTAAGATGGTTGGGACGACTTGTGAGGTAGATGTAAAGGTCGACGCTTGGGTTGGAATCATGTTCAATTGATCCTGTTGTAATGTAGAGTGTATAAGGGAGGTACGCGGGAAAGAATTTTGAAACATATGGGTCATGCCAGATGTTGGGGGATGAGGAGCATGTGAAGGATATCGATGGAAGAGTTTAAAAGTTGAGTCAATAGTTGTGTCTAGCCGATTGAAAATGTCATGGCCAAAGGGTTTTTCAGGGGTCTGGATAGGATTGGATGGACCATAAACTCGTGGTGGTGTGGTGAATTCTTTCGATGGGTGGGGTTGTTGGGATTCCAAGTTCACAATGTCTTCGAAAGGTACAACTGGTAGACAAGGGTAATCGATATTAGGTTTAGGTTCTCCAGAGGAGTTTACCAGTATGAGGATGGGGCCAAGAGGATCAATCAAGGGTGGATTTGCAGGAGGGACAAAGCCTTCTTGAAAATTGGCTCCCTTTGGGAATTCAATCAAAGGAGTAAGAATGCTTCTAGATTCAGAGTGGTTTTCTTCGTTGAGTTATTCTCGAGGATGGTCTTCGGGTGAATTGGGAGGCAAGGGTTTGTAATGTAAAGGAGGTAAACCTTGCATCCTCCAAGACCTATGCAAGTCTTGGTCGGCTAGGATGAAATTATGGCAACGATAATCCTAAATCCAACTAAAGGAAACAAACAACACACACTAAGAAATCTAGGAATCAAGCAAACAAACCAAAACTTATCACAATGAGCTTACTAGTTGGTGATGAAATCCAACATCGTGGGAACATGTGAGAAGGGGCTAGGGTGAGCGGGTGGATTAGTTACATTTGTGGCCTACTTAATGGACTTACACCTTGGTGCAAGCTCCCCAACGGTCTATTCGTGTGTTACCCTCTAAGGAGCCCGAGTGAGTTTGACCACCATCTGAGCTAGGTACAACAAAGAATCCCCTTCGTCGTCACCTTATGTATAGAACCTAAGGATTATGGCCACTAGAGTTACCAACTCGTAGTTAGCCTCCGGGCGGGTATAGTCAGCAGTCGAGATCGAAAGTATGGGTAGGATATCAAGTCCGAAATTCTTCTAGAGGACTAAAAACAAGAGATTCATATTCGAGATTCATGAAGCACCGAGACCTAATGAGACCAATGACACTTCAAGAAGAACCCCCAATATACGATCTTTCCACTACAATCGGTTAAGCCTCGGAGGGGTAATCTTCACTACTCTCCCGTACACGACCTCATGTTTAGCCCTTGTGTGAGAGGGGATTCCCAGATATGCCTATATGAAGGTTGGATTTAAGCACTCTTTATTGTTCTACGGTTTTTTTTAACACATAGGATGTATATGTTGTCAAAGCTTTTTTATTCATGTTTCATGTTAATAAATCAACGTATTGATTTTAACTTTGGGTCTAACACTGATCAAAATACATTTTCCTAGTCTTGGTGTCATGATGGTGGTTGTCATTATTAGAAAAAGAGGGAAATTAAAGGTCACCATCAAATTTTTTCATCCAACAAGTGTCCAAAGGGTCTTAGACATTCATCCAACCACCTAAAGCATCTTGTTGAGTCATAAATCAAATGCGCTGCAAACTCTCTTAGAACGATTGGTGCCAAGTTAAATGCTTGAAGGTTGATGGTTCAAATTTATGTAGCAAGGGGTAAAAATCATATGCTAGATACCATTACTTGATATTCAAAATTCCATCATTTTCAAACCATTTTAGTCATTAAGAGATTTATTTTGCTACATGATTTTACATGTTGCATACCGAACTAGTGCTGCCAACTCTCTGTTTTGCATAGTTGCTTTGAAATATGGTTATTCAGACTTCATTCAACCTTGTCATCATCATTTCATCCAAGCTTCCAGCTTCAAATTACATCTTATCCTCTGCAATATTGTAAAAATTACTTGCAACAAAACCCTAAGAAACATTTTTTTTCTTATGATTGCTTACTTGTTGTTTTGGAAAACATTTTTCATTTCTCAGAGGTTGAAGGAAGCTTTAGCATGGTCCAACGGAGTATTTTTTAATTTTGGCACATTTCTTGCATCATTTGAAGACTTTTTGAAGCAAATTGACACCTACAGGAAAGTTCGCAGTGCCTGGAATCACTGACACTGTGAACTGGTAATTTGGGATAGTTTGTAGCAATTAGCACACAACAGAGTCATGTTTTGATCATAAATTTTAAATGTCGATCTATGTTCTTATGAAATTTTGTGTGGATAAGCACCATATTACCATTGACTTGCTGACAAAAAATCATCCCAACCCAGTTTATATTTTGGGAGAAAAGTCAAAATCATCACCTACAAGAAAATTCACAGTGCATCCTGCATAGGCGCTGTGAACTCTAACAGTCTGACAAATCCGAGCTATGGGAGTGCTGCCAACTGTCAGGGAAGGTTCGAATAGTTTCCTAGGAGTTATTTGGACATGAGGGACATGTGTTTCATCTCCAGTTCAAGCAACATGACCTGTTTCAAAAGACATTTATCACAATAGACAAGATCCCAAAAAATAGGAATTTGTTATGTTTTTGTTGGAATCTTTTGTAATAGATTCCTAAATGGAAAAGGATCCTATGTAGCTCCTTGGTTTAGACCTCATTAGAGTAGAGAGAGATCATTCAATATATATTAAGTGTATTTTGATAAGGAAAGGGTTGGATTCATGATCCAAGAAAGGAGAAAGCTACATGAGCAGTTTAGTTGCTCATTTGTAAGCATGAGGGCATGTTGTAATTAACATTTCTTCCATTAAATATTCATGAGAGTTGTTTATCAACATATCTTCTTTGTTTTCCATTTCTTTTGTTATCTTCTTGATTGAATATATTGCAGGTTTTGAGGATCAAAGGCTGCCTTTGATTAATGGATCCCTGAGCAACAAAGGATCTGTTGTAGTTGGCCTGTTAATAATTGTTTTTGTTCAAGAATGTTTCCATCTATTTTGCAGAGAGGATCTCTATTTAGTAGACATTCTTGTTTTTTCACTTTCCTTTCTTCTAATCATCATCATATAATCTCTTAACCTGATATTTAGCTTGATTTCCTTCAATATGAAGAGTGGTTTTGACTCCATGCCCAATGGTAGATCACTGATCTACAATCAGTCTGTCATCCTCTTTCTTGTTGATCCACCCATTTAAATTGATTTAATTTTTCAAATTCTGATGGGTATTAGGCTTGTTCTTAAAGAAGTCTAAGAACAACTTCTAGTACTGATAGTTTTTTCTTGTGGTCTTGGACAGTTTACTCACTTGTCTTAGTCCAAAGACCCTAAACATGGACTACTATTGGTGTTCTAGAAAATACAAGTCTAGTAAATTTTATTAATGAGTGTTTGTTTTTAGAGTTGTTTTTACTCAAAAGGTTGTGGGGAAGTGAAACTTATGATGTGAAAGGACTCGACTCCAAATAGATGAAAAATAATGAAATTTCAACAATTCTCTTTTCAATGAATCATATTTATGGGAGGGAGAAGAGTACTTTTCCTTTCTTTTGTAACATGACACCCTAATGCATATTGATTCACTTTTATTCTTGCAAATGAGAAAAATGGAAAATTTTCCAACCAAACTATTGAATGATTTCGAAATTGTTAACCAAACAAAAATGATTTCAACCATGTCCTAAAGCATTCCAAATGCGTGTGTTTTTTTTTCTTTTCTTTTTCCAAACTATATAAAAATTGAAACAAAATTCTTCTTTAACTTTTACTTTCGATCAACAATGCGCTGTAACAAATGAAAAAATTATAAGAAAGAAACAGACATGAAAATTTCAAGCACACAAAAATTCAAGTCTCGATAACAGTTTGAAGGGTTCTCCAAATATTTTGGGAAACAACAAGCACTCAAACCAATGAAAAAGAGACTTGCAGAACAAAAGAAAGATTTTACAAAAGAATATTCTTGAACAAATGTCAATAGCCTTTTAACTAATTGAAGGGATTAGACTAGATGATTATGGTTGTACCCATCAATCACATAAGATGACAAAAAGGAGAAGATAAATTCTATAAATTTCAAAAGAATCTGTAGTAAAATCACCGAGACAGATCTAAGGTAGGCTTGGAGAGTTTAAGGAGACCAATGGAAATGGACCTGGGTGAGTTTTTTGAAGGATAAATCTTCAAAAAGGGTTCTCAAGATGATGGTTTCTCCCTGAAAAGGGAGTCAGAACAACCTAGTCACTCCCTAGTTAGAGAAACAATGTGACCAGAATGTATGGTCGATCATGGCAGGCTGGGGAGCAGAGATGGCCACTACCCTAAGGAAGGAAAAGTGCGACCATAGGGTGTTAGGTCACTCTGTGTACATTGGGAAAGTGCGACCAGAACAAAGAAATAAAAAAAGACTAGATCTTGATGAGATCTATCTTATCCAAGGTGGAGATTTCTTCAACTAAACTCAGGAAAGAGTAGAACAAAGTTTGGCAATCATATTAGGACACCTAAGTGGATGGAGATCTTAGAAAGAAAACTCATAAAGTAGGAAGAACACACATAAAGGGTGTTCCTCATTATGGTCGCCAATCTCCAAATTCCAACATGGTCACCTTTTTCCTTCACTAAAGGTGCGACCAGAAGGGGTGGTCACTCTTTTTGGTTTACTAGGGTGTGATCGGTCGCTTTGTTTGTGTGTTCAGTGAGCAACCAGGCCTAGAAACTCCCATTTTTGGATTTTGTTTCGATGGATGAGACTTCCCACTGATTTCTCAGGGTTTAACCTCGAGAAGGATTCCATTCTAAGCTCAAGAATCTTATCCTAATAACTATATGGCCTTATCCCTAAGGCCCTATACAAACCAAGTCATTCTCATGAGAAGGGGGGGGGAAAGAGCTAGTAAACTTATGCTGCTACTTTGGCTACCAGATTTGGGCAAGGAACTTGGAAAGAGACCATTGCATTAACTTCTCAATATGTAAGTTGTAATGTTATTTCAGTGATTAATAGAAGGTGTACTGGACGTTTTCCTCTATTCAATTGTCTATTTGCTTGTATATATTCTTTTGGATAAACCTAATACAATTGTGTGTTATAATCTGTTAGTAGATTTGTCATTGATTTGTATGTATCTACTTTGATATTGGGAAGGATCTTGTTTTACTATGTGTAGATCATTGTCTCTTGGAGCGGAAACAATCTTTGCACAAGAAATTAACCAAGAGCATTGTTGGCAGCTCAACATATTTTTAACTTTTTATATCAATTAAATGATCTATATAGTTGGCTAACTGGGGTCATCTATTTTTATTACTCTTCATGAGCAATTTTCGAAATGACGATTGTAAGTTGTCGCTTTTCCCTATTGTTTTTTTTATGCTTTGTTCATGACTAAAAGCATGAAAGCGAAGCATGCAAACGATGCATGAAAACTTACGACTGTATTACCATTTTGTTTGAAAAATTTATTAAAGGCAAATTGTTTCTACAGTTTATTAATGAAGCTTTGTTCCTTGCCATGAAGAACTATTCTCTTTATTTCGATTCCTTGAACACCAAGCATGCTTAGGGATTGATAGTTATAGCAACAGAGGACCTTTTTTATTTGAGCATTGGTATGGTTGTTTCTGTTTGATTCTTGGTTATATGTTTCCTTATTACTAGGTTTTTGATTTTTGATTTTCAACCTCCCAAACCATATGATCAAACCCACTTTGTCTCACACTTATTTCTTTTTAATGCTCTGGTCCTGGCTTATACTTTATGAAAGGTGGAAATACGATTTGCAGTCAGCCGTCATTTCCAAGACTGGTCTTGGGCTTTGCAAACCCTCTTCGCATGCATTTCAATTAACGCCCATCTTATCGTTATGAGTTTTATGCTCATACGCCGTTCACTGTGGGTGTTTCTCGAGCTCAGGGTATGGCTCTGGTCTGTTCTCACAAACCCTCCCTACATGCTGTATTTGATTGATTACCCTTTCATTCAGTATGGCTCCTATTGTTAGAGTCGAACCTAATGGCATTCAAACTTTGCTCTTATATGACGATGCCAGAAAGGATCTTGAGAGTAATGGTTGGCTCGTTTTCCTTAGAAAATTACAGGGTTTCAATCTACAAACTGCTCAAGAATTCTCTCTCTCCTTCGATGGGTGTAGAGCTAAGGTGGGTGATGTTCAACTCAAGGTTGCAGAGGATTTCTTGAGCCGAGCTACAGGACTCCCTGCGAGCGGTCAAACGTGGTTCAAAAATGCAAAGGTGGAAGAAGTCCCTTTGAGTCTTCTCTTTACATATCGAAAGATAAAAGGATGTGACAAAGGTATGCATATCTCCTTACTGAAAGATCAATGGCATGTTCTTCTTACTGTGTTGAAACAATTTTTCACCTGTGAAGGACGTTTTGGTCTTGTGTTTCTTTATCATCTGCGTCTGCTCATGATTTTCATGGGGTTTCCTTTAAATATGTCATATTATTTATTGAGGAGCCTTTACAAAATGGGCAAAAGGTATAGAAAGCAATGATCAGACTCGAGCCTCTTCCATCATGGATTAATAAATTTTTTACTTGCGCATCAATTAGATTTGCAGAATGATAGTTGGGATTCATTCATAACCAGAAACGGTTATGGTAACCATGATATGGAGGAGGTCGACAAACTCGTGGTTGGAGAGACCCTTGTCTACCCTACAATGCCCCTCTCACCTACTCAGGCCTGTGTCTCAGCCTCCTACAACAAACCCTTTCTCGATCCAAAGGTTATTGAGCAGGCTCGTGAGCAAGTTATACACCCTAATGACTTTGTTAAAAATTTAAAGAAACCTATAGGTGAGATATCTAAAGGCCATCCTGATTTAAATTTTAAAAACAAGAGAGTTGGGAGGTTAATTTCAAGAAATCTTTGAAACAAGTCGAACTCTCATGCGAGCTTGATCAAAATGATCGAGATCCATGAGAGTTCGGATTCAGAAATTGATAGGTTTCTTGTTGAGGAAGACCCTCTTTCGTCTCAACCACCCCTCGATCAACCTTATAACTTCATCGACAACTTACCACCTTTTCTGAAACATATTGAAGGGTTTCCTGGTATCAAAATGGGCAATAAGTCTACAGTCCATGTTGGAAATTCCCCGGTTCACAATTGTGATTATTCCCAAGGGACCACCGCACAGTCGAAGTGTGAAGTTTGCCTATCCTGTATTGATAGATACTACACCGACATACCCATCCTACAATCACGGGTTAAAGCTCTCACTGATCAGATCGGTGCCTTAACCAGTGAAAACCATAGGCTCAAGTCTGTCATTCAAAAAAAAGAGAAACGTATGAAGATTACAGGCAATGTAATATTTAAAAATGTTGAGGTTGCAACAGCTATAGTAAATTCCAAGATTGTCTGATACGATTTGATCTTATAGTTGGAGGTATGATCCTTTTATCTTAAAATAGGATTATTTGTTAAAACTAGATTGCTTCATTCTTACAATAAATTGGATTTCATTTACTAAAATAACTAGCTATAGAATTAGCAGATTTTGTAGCCAGTTATGTTAATTCGAAATTTGCAAATTAATGGTTGAATATGTATCTAAATCTTTCTATTTTTCCTTTTCCTTTCAGGATATTCATGAGTTCATGGTTACCAATTGATCCGAGGCATCTTTGAGACTTGCTAATCATATTTTTGATACATTTTGTATGAACAGAAATAAACTTTTGTTAGCTTTAGAGGATTTAGTATGATCTGGGTGGTTGTATCCCCCTTTTATTTTTGTAATCAATATCTGATCTCAGAAGAGGAAACAGTTACCTTTCTGAAGGCTTTAAAAACCCATTATTTTTGTAATTACATCATCTTGGCCTGGGGCTAGTTGTGAACAAGATTATACTCGAATTTGGACATAACATATGTTTACATTTCTGCCTTAGTTGTTTGTAAATGTTGTTGTTGTCTATAATTTGTTTATCGTGATCATTTGATGACTGTCGATAGCTTTCATCTTTACAGATTATTATGTCGTCAATATAGTTTTTCTTTCACAGTTCACGATTTTATGCTTCAGTTATATGAAAATAGTGAATGATCATTCAATTCGTATTATAGGGTTTACCTTAAACATGTTGACTAATTAAATGCAAGCTGTAACTGTCGGATTTATCTTATGCGTTATTACTTGCAGTCTATTATATCATAGTTATTATTTTGCGTCTTATCGTTTTATTAATTAAATACACCAATCAATGTACAGTTTGGTGTTTATTCCAAATAGTGTGAAGATGCACAACAGATTTATCTCGCGGATGAACTGATGTACGATTTATACAAAAAGTTGGATGCGTATTTTTCAAGTGATTAATAGGTTAGTCTGTTCCTTTTTATTTGCTTATTTATTATAGAAATTCTTATATGTAGTATAATTTTCATTGTCTACATTTTTCTGTTTAAATAGTAGTTTGATATTTGATCTTACAGATGCATATAGATTAAAAACAAACCAAAAAGAAATAGTACTTTTTGCTTTCTTGATCTACTTTCATCAAAAGAACCATTTTTACATTTGATTTTTTATGAGTTCAGATTAAAACTCGTAATTTGTATATCTTGTATATATAAATTAGATAAATAGACCTATCATATAAATATTATTTAAATAAGTTGTATATATGTGTGTGTGTGTGTGTGTGTGTGTGTGTGTGTGTGTGTGTACATATATATATTAGTAATTAGTAATTAGTGAGTTATTTTGTTTCTTTGTTTCATTTATTTGTTTCTTTTAGGATTTTAAATTGGCCAACGGAGTCGTTAAACCCGTCAGAGTGAGTCAATCCAAACGGCTTGGGTTAATTAGACAACCCCGGACCGAACTCGCTCTTCCAGTTGACGAGCGGTCATTTTCGCCTGTCAACAAGCGTGTAGGGACAACCTTCGGAAATCAGGTATGCTTCCTCATCACAAAGACTCCTAGTTTCCTTTTGCATATAGATCAGATATTGGAATTTCTATAGATTATACCTCTATCTCTGTCTTAGGTATAGGAAGAACATAAGGGAGCTTAGCTGTTGCAGGGCTCAAAATCCCTACAACATCGGTAGCACCGCTTTTTGATTTGGGGATTGATTTTCATGTTTTTTATGCAAAAATATGGGTTTTAAGAACTAAAGTTCACGTTTTGAGGTCATAGTTCTCATTAAGTGGGTAACTTTGTTTTGTGCACTTTCCCTATATTAACCATAATTTAAATTTCTTATAAATAACATTATCTTATGTTTTACTTCGTTATTATTTATGAGAAATTGTTAATAGAGGTTAGAATTTTAAAGAGCTCTATCATGATGAAAGGTGCTTTGTATGTTTTAACCTTGAATCAATTAAAGTCCTTTGGAAGTTACAATAATGTTGAAAATATGTTTAATAAAAACTTGCATAATTTCAATTTCTTATAATCATCCTTTGGAAGTTACAATAATGTTGAAAATATGTTTAATAGAGACTTGCATAATTTCAATGTCTTATAAGCAACATTATCTTATGTTTTACTTGTTATTTATGAGAGATTGTTAATAGAGGTTAGACTTTTAAAGAGCATTGTCATGATTATAGGTGCCTATGTTTTAACCTTGAATCAATTAAAGTGCTTTGGAAGTTATAATAATGATGAGACGTGTCATGAATGTTTGATTGAGTTTAACTATTATATGATGTTTTTAGAAAAAAATTATAATACTAATAATAAATTATTTGAGAATGTAAATTTTTATAATTAGATATAATGTTGAGAATATTTTTGGATAAATACTGTGAGATATCTCTCATCGTCACGAACAACAAGAAGTTCATATGTATGAAAAGAATGTTACCATCTTAAATACGTTAAACGTTTCAAAACCAAATACATAATGTTTATCTAGAAATATTCTCAACAATATATTTTTTTTTTTTTAAATATGTAAATTGATCTACTAAAGTCCTTGTTTATGGTCAAGAATGAAATACTTTATAAATCCTTAAAACAATATAATAATTATAACTAAATTTAAAATTACAAATTACCCACATTATGAAACCATTTGTTTGTGAGACCAAAACTCATAACTTCTAAGGACTTAGACTGACATGTTTTTAATAAATAAATCCATTTAAATATAAAAAAATAAAAATAAAAAAAACTTATTAAAAAATATTTATAAAGACAAAAAAATCCTATTAAAATACACTTCAACCAATTTTCAACCTATTGAAAATGAGCACACTTAATCATCTTTTAATTATAAATTCAAATTTTATGGCTAGCAATTAAAGATGCTAGCATATTCTTTGTCGTCCTTCCAAATCAATATTCCAAATCAGTGAATAAAATTTAATGTTCTTAATTTTCTAGCATTTTTTAATGTTTATGCTAAGAAATTACTATGTGGTCATTTGATTGTCACTTTTAGATTATTAACAAACCTACTTGACATCAAACATTTACTTCACTATTAACCTTTTATGTTCTTGAAATACAGCCTCAGTGAGCTTAATGGTTAAGAACATGTGTTTCCTCTTAAGAGGTCACATGTTCAAATCTAGAGGGGGGTAGGGTATGTATACCTTCGTAGACTTTACCAGTGAAATTGCTGGGTGGATCGCTGGGTAAGAGACCACTAATTCGCTAAACCTGTGTTTTTCTAGAAACAAAAAACATGAATTCTCAGCCAAAAACAATCCTGAATTCACAATGATAAAAGAACATGAATTTGCATTAAAAACAACATATTTTTCTACCAAAGATGTCATGAAATTGCACCGAAAAGGGACCACGATTTGCTGAGGGAAAGATACAAAATTGTTGAACTTTGGCCACCAAATCGCTAATTGAATTGTCATGGAATCGCAATGAAAAGGGAGTTATGAATTAGCTTAATAAAAAACCATGATGTCGTTGGAAAAGGGTTTATGAATTACAGTTTTAACCAGCATGAAATTGTTATTTTAAAACCAAAAAATGACAATGATAAAACCCAAAAATTTGTTGTAAACAAATCCTATCAAATCTCAGCAAGAATCCACTTGGAAAAAGGTAAAAAGGTTTTCATTGTGAAATAAAATTTCACAGTTTCCAAAGAAAAGAACTGGCATAAATGGAATAACAAGTTGGCATTGGTAAAATAAAAAGCTAACAAAGTAGGTCGCACAAGGCAACGAGATCATAAATCTGTTAAGGTTATTAATAATATATTAGTTAATAGAGTTATGGTTATTTTCATTAAAATTAGAATTAGAGTTATTAATAGTATATTAGTTAATAAAATTAAAGTTATTAAAATTAAAATTAATCTGTTAATTACTATATTATAGTAAAAAATGATTAAATTGTTTTCATGTTATCATACCACAAGTTATATGGTTGTGCTAGTGAATATATTAATATGGTTGTGCTATTGAATATATTATCTAATTTAATATGAGTGAAATGTATCATTTATATAATGCTCCTGCGCCAAAAAGTCAATAATATAAACAGACAAACAAACCCTTACTTTATTTAATACACCGTCACATGGCACAACGTTAAAATAGAGTGCCCATCGATTGTCTAGAGGCATTGATGGAGGGTATTTATGCTTACCTCCACGGTCAATGTAGCAAACAACTAATCTCAAAAAAGGAAGAAATGAAGGTGGTCA
>ML782469.1:866155-883186 GCA_009831015.1 Picea engelmannii | reverse complement strand
TATATATATATATATATATATATATATATATATAATTGGATGCATGTATTAGAAAGAATAGTAAATTTGAGATTGTGGAGAAAAATGAGTGAGTTATACATTGCACCAACCAAGTGTGAAGGGATCGATCCAATAAAAATTGTAAATAACAAATTATTAATGGGGGAGTTGATCCGAATTGGATCCTCTCCAAACTTTGTAATAAGCACTTAGTTTCTTTCCCTTTTGTAAATTGTATAAACATGTCCTTTTTTATTTTATTTTGTATCTTTAGCAAAAGTTGGAAGTGAAAACGAACCATTGTGATGGTTGGCCTTTGATGCAGGAGCATCGCTCCACCTCAATAATGCACCAACATTCCATCACATAAAAGCACATTCAAGAAGGGGAGAGGCACCAACCCTCGCATTTTGCCTTGAATTTAAAATTTAATGTAATAAATTGTTATTAAATGTTGTAAGATTGAGTAGATCCGAGTCATTGCCTTTGTACAGACAATAGATAGTGAGGCCTTTAATGAGGTCTGAGTCGTATAGATCTCAAGCATTGCCTCAGATCTAAATTGTTAATGGTCATTCAATGTAATAAGCCTCTGTAGTTAGGCGTTTTGATGGTGATTAGACACCACTAGTGTAGTCGGAGGGAAAGGCTCGATGAGCCCCTATTGTATAAAGATTTGTAACATATGCCCAGTAAAGTTTGTTGAAAGTTGAGAGAAAATCGTTGTAAGCCAAGGAGAGGAGAGAGTTGAGACTCTGTTGGAGTCTGAGCTTGCATATATTGTAACCAAACATTCATATATCACTATAAAAGAGCAGATTTCACTGTTTATGAGTTTCTGTGTGGTGAATGTTTGTTTTATGAATGGCATCTGTGTGTTTTATGAATACATGTTGTAGATGTATGTGATAGATTTCATCTGCAGGGATAAGATAGACTTCACTATCTATCTGTGAGTTTGCTGGGTTATTCTAGGTTCTTTTAGGCTAAGTGCAAGGAGTGCATGACAAAGTATTGAGAACTCTGTGAGCCAGCGCAAGGAGTGCGCATTTGAATTTCAAATTGAATTCAGAGGAGAACATGTCAGGAGGGAACACCAGGATAATTACAGACTCAGAGAGGATCCTCAAGGTTATTGAATGCCTTGGAGGAGAAATTGTGGAGAGAAGGTGCATAAAATAGAGTTGTTGAATATTCTATAGAGCTCTGCCAGGTGGGCATTGAGCGGGTGAAAGGAACTATGTTTCGAGTTTAGAGAGGAGAGTGTCAAGGAGGACACCCCAGAGTTACTGAATACTCTAGAAATTTGTTAAAGGAGAATTACTCCAGAGTTGTTGAACACTTTGAAGGAAAGGCTCAGCAAGGAGTTCTTTGAGTAGGTGCAAGGAGTGCACAGAACCAACATGTTCTGAAGTGTCGGAGGAATTTGAGGAGAAACATAGTTGTTGAACACTTCGGGGAATATATCTACAAGTGTGCATTGAGCGAACGCAAGGAGTGTGTTGGTGAACCTGGAAGAGATCGGGATCTAGGAGGAATACTTGTGCAAGGACTGCACTAGCCCAACACTTAGAAAGAGTGTTGAAAGACTTCATTTGAAGGCTCAGTTGAGTGCAAGGAGTGCACAGAGGTGTGAACCTACTCCAAGTTCGGAAGCTCAAGAGGAAGAGCGCAGAGTGTGCCAGGAGGGCACCAGAAAATCCTTTGAAGGAAGCTAAGGGCGAGACCCTTAGGATATTGAGCAAGATCGAAAGCTTAGGAGGAATAGTGCAAGTTTTCACATTGAAGGAACAAGTGTGCACCAGGGCTGAGGTAAAATTACGTTGGCAAAGCTCAAGGAGGGATATCCTTTTATAAGCGCAGACGAGACCCAAGTAGTCGAGCTCGTAGGAGAAGATTCAAAGGCCAAAACCTTTGAATACTTACAAATTCTTCTAATTCAGGAGAAAGAAAAAGCTCAGGAGGAGGAGCAACAACAATGGTTAGATGGAGTTGCAAGAAGAGATCTGGATCATTGAATCCTACGTCCAAACATTAGAAGGAGTGCACAGAGGAGGATCATATCCCAACCATTGGATCTGAGTGCGAAGGACCAATAGTCATTGGATCCAGGTAGGTGCATGAAACTTGATTCCTTTTTAAGTGCACAGGAGTAAGGACTTGTCAAAGTCCCGAAGTGGATCAGGACCATCCATCGTCTAGAGGGACATGTGGCGAAAGATCTAGAAGTCTAGAGCAAAGGCACTCCGAAAGATTTCAGGTGAGCAGAGTGTAAAATTGTCGAAGCTTCGAAGCCTGGAGCTCATCCTATTCATTGGTGTTTGGAAGGGACACATGGAGAGAGATCTAAGACTCCGGAGGAATTGCACTCTGGGAGATTTCAGTTGAGGAGTGTGTAAAACTCCCGAAGCTCGAATTTCCGCAGAAGGAGACTGAGTCATAGATCTCAACGAGCAACAAGCATCGTTGATCATGTTTCTGTGGTTTCAGAGGATTGTGCCTCCGGAAGAATTGACTGCAACATCAATTGAAAAACACTCGGAGCCCAAAGATCTGAAGAACCCTTTGAGTAGGCAGTCACAACCCGTGGTCGTATGAAGGAAGGGGCCTAACATAGGGAGCTAGTGCTTGTTATTCTAATTCTTCAAAGAGGTTGGGAAAGAGCCCACAAGTTTGGCAGAATCTGTACTTTGAATAAAGGGGGACCCATGTAAATTTATTTAGGGTCTAACAGAGGCTCGAAGAGTCGATCCGACTTAGCTATTTGAATGATCCTAGATCGAGAGGTTGCACAACCCCGAGGAGAGAAGGGGTGTCTACATCAAGTGGTATCAGAGCCTAGGAAAAGGTTTTGTCGGATACCATCAAGTGGTATCAGAGCCTAGGAAAATGTTTTGTCTGATACCATCAAGTGGTATCAGAGCCACATATTTAATTTATGTAGGCAAAGGAGATAAAGGAGATATTATGATACCATCAAGTTGTATCAAAGCGCAAAATTTAGGTTCTATAAGCAACAGTAGTCAGTAGACAACCATGTGGGCTGCAAGGGAAAGATGGAGGTGCTCTCAGTTGCAGGGTAACCAACAGATTTGCTAGGAGGATGGGCAGAGGAGGAAAATGTCTATTGAAGGCCATAGGAGAGGTCAAGACAAGGACCATCGATAGAAAAGCAAGGCATATATGGATAAAGAGCTTGAAGAGATAAGAGCATAAATGGAGAGGCTAATGTTGAAGATGTAGCAAGAAACACAAGTACACTAGACATACGAGGGTCCCTTGAAGAGGAGAGAAAAGTGGCATGTCCAGAAGTTGTTGGCCAGAAGGCAGCAACAGGTGTTGAGAAGGTGGTTGAGAGAAGTTGAATACCTCAGTGAAACAGAGGAGACGATCTGCATATGTGAACTGGAAGATGGAGAGAGCCTCAGTGATGAAGAGGAGAAGAGATCAGTTAGATATCTCATAGATTGCCAGGAGGGCAGTGATGAAAATTCATATTTCCAGGTGGGCAATGAGATGAGATCATCTGAATATCTAATAGACTGCCAGGAGGGAAAAAGTGAAATCCCAATTTTCTAGGTGGGCAAGGGAGATAAAATGAGACTACCTGAGAGTCTCGATAACTCAGAGATAAGTTCATATCAGAACTCAGAGATAAGTTCAGATCAGCAAGGAGCGCTAATAAAGGAGGATCAGGGGATTTTTCTAATCATTGGGGGAATTCAGATATTCCTACCAAGCAACCAAGCAAAGGCTAGTATAGGTGTTGCCGATGCAGTAGAAAGAGAACCAGGTATGATTGTCCTAGAGGAGGAGAAGGAACATATACTAAAATCTGCCCCAGCAGAAGTGTTAAGCCTTAAATAGTGGCTCATTACCCATTAATTGGGGCATATTACATTAGTGATGTTATTTTATTTATGCCGGATTGAGTCCATTAGTTGTAATTGTACCTCCTAGTCTCCTATATATACCAAGGAGACATTTTTATTTGGAATCATCTTGTATTTGGACATTTATGTGGGGTATAAGGAGGCTTCCCCCTCGAAGAGGCTTATTACCTAAAATTATCTCTTTTTCAAGGCGTTGAATACTTATTCTTAGATTTTTATATGCTATATTGATATTTGGTTCTTAACATATGGTATCAGAGCTCAAGGTCTTGGGGTTTCGCTGCTACATATGAGGCACCTTGGCATTTTCGCTATAACTTGTTTCTACGATGTTTCAGAAGGAACCCTTTGGAGGATATTTATTAGACAGATCAAGGTGCGTTGGGTTAAAATTTCAACTCTTGAGGCCTTATACTTTAAGAGATACAGCCTGTGTAAGATAGGGTCCTGGAATCATCATGAATTGAGTCATTGCGGCATTTTCGCTATAAAAAAATTTCTGTAATGTTTCAGAACCTGAAATCTGGAGAATATTCATAGAAATTATTAAGTTATCTATGATAAAATTTATTATATTTGTAGATACACCCTGTGGAAGATAGGGTATTTGACTAGTCCTATTGACTATTCTCAAGCAGGTGTTTTGGGTAAAACAATCATAAATTATTCGTAGAGTATCCAATTTGAGTGAGACTAGTTGCATTGGATAGTGTACAATCTGTAGTATTTCTAGTACAAGTTTCATAATTTTATACCAATCATTTTGTGCAGGGCATGCTATACAAGTGATATCTCCTGGAAAGGCCAAAAATCAACAAGTTTTGGGGAAGTTACCATAAATTCTACTTGTCACATCCAATTTTGATCAGACCTGTGGCATTGCAGAGAAGAAATATCAGAGAACTACAAAAAATAAAATTTCATACCCAGAAGGGCCAAAATTTTGGAGATACAATAAAAGAAAGATTGTCTAGCAGAACCACCTCAAAATCAAGGTTTAAAGTGATACTTGGCCAACATGCCACCAAAAAAGGGAACTTCTACACCAAATAAGCCTCCAAACAATCCTACTTGGACTCTTGATGAAGGTGAAGAAATGCGTAGGGACATAAATTATTTACAAAAGAAGACAATAACAAAAGATGAACTACAAGAGATGATGGATTCAATGGAAGCTAAGTTGGAGGCAATAAATACTAATATGGATGGTTTAAAAGGAGAGGTCATGGAAGGATTGAAAACTTTCCTAAAAGAGAGGATACTTGAAATGAAAATGTATCCCATGAAATTCATGATGAGGACACAAGGAAGATGAATCAAGAATGGAGAAAATCTAACTTTGGGTTGAATACCAACCACTTCCCTAAGATCTATATGAGGAAGTTTGATGGCAAGGACCCAATCACATGGATACTTCAGATGGAGCAATTATTTGATCTACATAATGTGCCACATACACAAAAGGTACTAATTGCTTCTTTATATTTAGAACCCAATCAATTTTTGTGGTATCGATGTCTTTGTTCTCACAAATGACTTGTCACTTGGATAATTTTCACGGAAGAAATGATAGCACACTATGAGGATACAAGGAGCAATACCTTCTTTAGCCAATTTATAAATCTCAAGCAAAAGGGTTTAGTTACAAAGCACATTGAGAACTTCCAAATATTGAATATAAAGGTAATAGATATTCTAGATGAGCACTTGATTGATGTATTCATAGGAACTTTAAGGGATAACATTCAACATGAGGTTCGTATTTGGGAACCCAGATCATTGGAGAATGCATTTAGGGTGGCAAGAAATGTTGAAAGTAAAAATATGGCTATGGCTACTAGAAGGACCACTCCTAACATCTATCGAGAGAATAATGTTCCTTCTTCTAAAACACCTCAACTTACCAGGTTGACACCTCAAAAATTGGAGGAAAGAAAATCAAAAGGTTTATGCTTTAATTTTGACAACAAGTATAGTAAGGGACATAAGTGTGGTGAGAATAAATTATTCTACATTGATTGTAAAGATGAAGAAGAACAAGAACCATCTCAAGATGAAAATGTAGACGTGATTTCTTCTGAAGAGTTGACTCCCACGTTATCGTGTAATGCATTGGCTAGAATTAGCACTCCTCAAACCCTCAATATCGAAGGATATATCAAAAAGAAAAAGGTAATAGTCCTAATTCATTATGGTAGTACTCATAATGTCATTCACTATAAATTATCCAAATCTCTCAATTGCTTTGTATATCCAGCACTAGAGTTTCAATTAATGGTTGTAGATGGAGGAACTATCAATTTCTCAGGAAAATGCAGTAAGATCAATATTACTATGGGGGAATATGTAATGAATAGTCCAATGATTTCTATAGCCACGGGTGGTGTTGATGTCATACTGGGAATCCAATGGTTACAATCATTAGGAATAGTGGCTTTTAATTTTCAAGAACTTTTCATGAAATTTTCATTGGAAGGAAAAGAAATTGAGTTAAGAGGTATCACAGGGAAACTCAGTAAGGTGATAAGCTCCAATGGCATGAAAAAATTATTGAAAAAGGGGCATCAAGGTGTAATTACACAACTATGCTCACTAGATATTCAAACATCTAAGCCATATATTCCCCTAGATCTCCAAGGGATCATTGATAAGCATTCCAAAGTATTTGAATATATTCCCAAAGGTCTTCCACCCACTCGAAATCATGATCATGGTATTCACCTAATTCCTGGGAGTGTTCCTCCTAACATCAAGCCATACAAATACCCTTATGTCCAGAAGAGTGAAATTGAGCGCATGGTTGAAGAAATGTTATAGGTTGGCATTATTAGACCTAACCAAAGTTCTTACTCTGCACCGATGGTAATGGTATTCAAGAAAGATGGCTCATGGCTTATGTTTCCAAATTACAGAGAGCTCAACAAGATCACTATTAAAGATAAGTTTCCCATTCCCATCATTGATGAATTTTTAGATGAACTACATGGAGCAATCTATTTCAAAAAGTTGGATCTTCGTTCAAGGTATCATCGGATTAGAATGAAGGAAGAAGATATCCCAAAAACAACATTCCAAACTCATGAAAGCCATTATGAATTTTTGGTCATGCCTTTTGGCCTTACAAATGCACCTTCCACATCCCAAGGGTTGATGATTTCCATTTTCAATCCCTTCCTTTGAAAATTTGTGTTAGTATTTTTTGATGATATACTAATGTATAGCAAGTCTTGGGAGGATCATGTGTGACATGTTGACAAGGTGCTACAACTACTAAAGGAGCAACAACTATATGCCAAACCATCCAAATGTTTCTTTGGGGTGAAGGAGGTGGAGTATTTGGGTCATATTGTATATCATGAAGGTGTCAAGGTAGACCCTAACAAGATTAAGGCCATGATGGACTAGCCAATTCCCAAAACATTGAAGAATCTTAGAGGATTTTTGGGTTTGATAGGTTACTACCGCAAGTTTGTTCGGCACTATGGAATAATAGAAACACATTTAATGACACTAACTAAGAAGGATGCATTTTCATGGACTCCAGAGGCAACTAAAGCTTTTGAACAACTTAAAGAGGTGATGTGCAAAGCTCCTGTCTTGACCAATCCAAACTTCACAAAAACCTTTATTGTGGAATGTGATGCCTCGGAAAATGGAATTGGTGTTGTCCTAATGCAAGAAGGAAGGCCCCTAGATTTTGAAAGTCAACCAATCAAGGGAAAAGACTTACACAAACCCATTTATGAGAAGGAAATGATGGAAATACTACATGCATTGAAGAAATGGTGTCCTTACCTAATAGGTAGGCACTTCAAGGTCAAAACAGATCATGATAGTCTTAAATACTTCTTGGAACAAAGACTATCTTCAGAAGAACAACAAAAATGGGTGACCAAGATATTGGGTTATGATTTGGAAATCATCTATAAAAAAGGGAATCAAAATGTTGTTGCAGATGCATTCTCAAGAAAGGATCAAGATGTTGAGACCTTTCTCTGTGCTATCTCGATCATCCAACTTGATTGGATAATAGAAGCAAGGTATGAATGGAAGAATGACGAAAAAGTGTGGACTCTCATTCAAAGGTTGCAACAAGATTCCAGTGCATCAAATACATTTACATGGAAAAATGATTCACTATGGTGCAAAGATCGCTTATATTTATGTAAGAACTCCCAACTCAAACAAAAGGTACTATTGGAATTGCACACCTCTCCAGTAGGAGGGCACTCAAAAATTTTGAAAACCTACCATATGATCAATAAAGATTTTTTTTGGGATGGCCTTAAAACTAATGTTCAAAGGTTTTTCGCAGAATGTTTGGTTTTCCAACAAAGTAAGGTGGAAACAATTAAGACCCCAGGTCTTTTACAAGCATTAGCCATCCCAAGTCAATGTTGGGAGGAGGTTTCCATGGATTTCATAATAGGGTTACGAAAGTCTAAAGGAAAGAGTGTCAACATGGTGATTGTTGATAGACTCACCAAGTACGTACACTTTTGTGCACTCTCTCATCCCTTCAAAGCTAGTACAGTTGCCACTACATTCATGGAGATAGTTCAAAAGCTACATGGCAGCCCAAATATTATTGTAAGTGACAAAGATCTCATCTTCACTAGACATTTTTGGACATAATTATTTTCTTGTTTGGGTACTCAATTGGCTCATAGATCATCCTATCATCCTCAATCTGATGGAAAAACCGATATAGTGAACAAATGTCTGGAAGTCTACCTTCATTTCTTTGTCTATGATAAACAAACACAATGGTTTAAATGGTTACCCTTGGTAGAATGGTGGTATAACACATTCGTTAATACTGCAACAAAAATGACACCATTTATGGCACTCTATGGATACCTCACTCCTTCCATCACTTCTTCTCTAATATAAAAATCTAAGGTTCAAGCAGTGGAAGATCACATCGAGCATCAACAACAAGTTCTCCAAATCTTAAAGGACAACCTGACCATGCCACAAAATCGCATGAAATAACAAGCAGATCAACATCGTAGTGAAAGAAGTTTTGAAGTAGGGGATTGGGTGTTTTTAAGACTACAACCATACAAACAGATGTCCCTCAAGCAAGCCAAGAAGGATAATAAATTATCACCAAAGTACTATGGCCCTTATAAGGTGTTGCAAAAGATTGGTACTATGGCATACAAATTGGAGTTGTCGACATCTTCACAAGTACAACCAAGTTTCCATGTTTCATGCTTAAAGAAGGTTATAGGTGACAATATCCCAGTTCAAACTATATTTTCGGAACTTGACGAGGAAGGAAAAATCATATTGGAGCCTAAAGCCATCATTGACACAAGAATTCGCTAGCTGAGGAATAGATCCATTTCAGAGTATCTTGTTAAATGGAGGAAACTATTGGTTGAAGTTTCCACTTGGGAAAATGAATCTTTTATACAGAAGCATCCAGAGTTACTCAAGCATTGCGGACAACACTTGTCTCAAGGGGAGGGCCATGTTAAGCCCTAAATAGTGGCTCATTACCACTTAATTTGGGAATATTACATTAGTAATGTTATTTTATTTATGTCGGATTGAGTCCATTAGTTGTAATTGTACCTCCTAGTCTCTTATATATACCAAGGAGACATTTTCATTTGGAATCATCTTGTATTTGGACATTTATGTGGGGTATAAGGAGGTTTCCCCCCTCAAATAGGATTATTATATAAATTTCTCTCTTTTTCAAGGCGTTGAGTACTTATTTTGAGGTTTTTCTATGATATATTGATATTTGGTTATTAACAACAACAAGAAGAGCATTCAACAAAATTGCTCAAAATTTTCAGCCAAGAAGCCGAATAGGAGATGACCGCAGCACTAAAGTCTACTGCAGCAGAGGAAGCAGACAACATGGACTTTGTTGAGCTGTACAAGGAGTTGGAAGCCCTTGAGAGAAGGGTGATAGTGCAAAGTCAATACATCCAACAGGTCAATTTGGAAACACGTGGAGAAAAATTCCAGTCTGGGGAGAAGCTGGAAGAAGTTGAGAGTGTACCAGCAACAGAGTTGACAGAAGCCAACCTGTCAGAGGAGGAAGTTGAGAAACAACTCAATGATGAGACTGCAGAATTGGAATCTGCAGGGAAATGGCAAGCCAAGGCCACACGTGATGAAGATAGCATGGGAGATCAAGTTGATTTTCCCTTTGATCAGCATGAGGAGGTGCAACAACAAAGAAGACTACCAAGGAGAAGACAACCAATAGAGTAGTTGGAAGAAGTGATAGAGGAGATAAGGAAGTTGATGTTGAGGTCAACATAGGAGACTGACAGCAGGAGGAGGATGAATAAAGGAGGACCTGCAACAGCAACAACAACATACTAGAGGACCAGGAGGACAACTCCAAGGGAGAGTTTTGGATCCAGGGGGATTTCAACAGTGGAGTAGATGGAGCCATGAGTAGGAGCTCATGATTTTTCCAATAGTGGAGTATGATGCAGGAGCCTAACTCCACCTCAGAAACGCGCCAACATTCCAGCACATCAAAGTGCATTCAAGAAGGGGAGAGGCACCAACCCTCTCATTTTTCCTTGAATTTAAAAATTCAATGTAATAAATTGTTATTAAATGATGTAAGGCTAAGTAGAGCCGAATCATTTCCTTTGTACATGCAGTAGATAGAGAGGCCTTTATTGAGGTCTGAGTTGTACATATCTCGAGCATCGCCTCAAATCTGAATTGTTAATGGTCATTCAATGTAATAAGCCTCAGTAGTTAGGCATTTTGATGGTGATTATACACCACTAGTGTAGTCGAAGGGAAAGGCTCGATGAGCCCATCTTGTATAAATATTTGTAACACATGCCCAGTAGAGGCTGCTGAAAGTTGAGAGAAAATCATTGTAAGCCAAGGAGAGGAGAGAGTTGAAACTCTGTTGCATTTCGAGCTTGCACATATTGTAACCAAACATTCATATATTAATATAAAATAGCATATTTCATTGTTTATGAGTTTATGTGTGGTGAATGTTTGTTTTATGAATGTCATCTGTGTTTTTTATGAATACATGTTGTAGATGTATGTGATAGATTTCACCTACAAGGATAAAATATACTTCACTATCTATTTGTGAGTTTGTTGGGTTATTCTGGGTTCTTTTAGGCTAAGTGCAAGGAGTGCATGACAAAGTATTGAGAACTCTGTGAGATAGTGCAAGGAGTGTGCATCTGAATTTCAAATCGAATTCAGAGGAGAACGTGCCAGGAGGGAACACCTGGATAATTACAGAATCAGAGAGGATCTTCAAGGTTATTGAATACCTTGGAGGAGAAATTGTGTAGAGAAGGCACATAAAACAAAGTTGTTGAATATTTTGTAGATCTCTACCAGGTGGGAATTGAGCGGGTACAAGGTGTGCATGAGGGAACTCTATTTCAAGTTCAGAGAGGAGAGTGTCAGGGAGGACACCCCAGAGTTACTGAATACTCTAGAGATCTATTGAAGGAGAAGTACTCCATAGTTTTTGAACACTCTAAAGGAAAGGCTCAACAAGGAGTGTTTTGAGCAGGTGCAAGGAGTGCACATAACCAACATGTTATGAAGTGTTGGGGGAAGTTGAGAAGAAACAAATTTGTTGAAAAATCTGGGGAAGAGCTCTGCAAGTGTGCATTGAGCGAATGCAAGGAGTGAGTTGGTGAACCTGAAAGAGATCAAGATCCGAGAGGAAGACGTGTGCAAGGAGTGCATCAGGCAAACACTTAGACAAAGTGTTGAAAGATGTCATCTGAAGGCTCAGTTGAGCACAAGGAGTGCACATAGGTGTGAACCTACTCCAAGTTTAGAAGCTCAAGAGGAAGAACGCAAAGTGTGCCAGGAGGGCACCAAAAAGTCCTTTCAAGGAAGTTGAGGGTGAAACCCTTAGGAGACTAGACAAGTTCAAAAGCTCAGGAGGAATAGTGCCAGTTTGCACAGTGAAGGCGTAAGTGTGCCCCAGGTCCGAGGTCAAATTACGTTGGAAAAGATCAAGGAGGGATATCGTTTTAGAAGTGTAGATGAGACCCATGTAGTCGAGATCATAGGAGAAGATTCAAAGGCCGAAACCTTTGAATACTTACAAATTCTTCCAACTCGGAAGAAATCAATAGCTCAGGAGGAGGAGTGATAGGAGCGGTTGGATCGAGTTGCAAGAAGAGATCTGGATCGTTGATTCCTACATCCAGACATTAGAAGGAGAACATAGATCCCAACCATTGGATCTGAGCGTGGAGGACCAAAAGTCGTTGGATCCAGGTAGGTGCATAGAAATTAATTCCTTTTTAAGTTCACAGGAGTAAGGACTTGTCGAAGTCCCGAAGTGGATCGAGAGTTTCCATCGTCCAGAGGGACATGTGGTGAAAGATATGGAAGTCCGGAGCAAAGGCACTCCAAAATATTTCAGGTGAGCAAAGTGTAAAACTGTTGAAGCTCCAAAGCCCGGAGCTCATCCTAGCCGTTGGTGTTGGGAAGGGACATGTGGAGTGAGATATGAGACTCCATAGGAATTGCACCTCAGGAGCTTTTAGTTGAGGAGTGTGTAAAACTCCCAAATCCCGAATTTCCACAGGAGGAGACTGAGTTGTAGATCTCAGCGAGGAATGAGGACCATCGATCTTATTTCTATGGTTTCAGAGGATTGTGCCTTCGAAATAATTGACTGCAACATGAAGTGAAAAACACCCAGAGCCTGAAGCTTCGAAGTGCCCTTTGAGAATGCACCTGGTTGCATCCCGTGGTCATATGAAGGAAGGTTCCTAGCATAGGGATCTAGTGCCTATTGTTCTAATTCTTCAAAGAGGTTGGGAAAGAGCCAGCGGGTTTGGAAGAACCTGCACTTTGAAGAAAGGGGGACTTGTGTAAATTTATTCAAGGTCTAATAGAGGCCCGAAGACTTGATCTGAATTTGTTATTTGAACGATCCTAGATCGAGAGGTTGCGCAACCCCGAGGAGAGAAGGAGGGTTTGCATCAGCCTTCTAAAGGAAGTGCATTAAAAATGAAGGTTGTAGTGAAGAAGGACATCAACAAGGAGACGCAAGGAGAAATGGGGAGGACAATAGAAGAAATGAGAGCTCGAAGAGGGAAACCTGCTTGAAATTGAGTGGACGAAGGACTTAATGAGTCTTTTCACGCTGAGTGAAGGTGTCTCTGAGCCATGGCCTTCTGCAATTTTTTATTTTTAATGAGTAACAATGCACAAAATATGTGTATAGCTCACCTTTTTGTAATTTTCTCCTGAGCATAATAAAAATCCCATTTAAATGTTGAAATCTATGAGTTACTGCAATCTATGCTTTGGGTATTTTGGTTATGAGTTACAACAATCTATGCATACTCTGTTGAATTTTGTTTTCATCTTGTAGCACCTATCCACAACCAAATTTTTATTGTTGAGTGTTTTACCCACTACCTAGGGCATTTTGATTACTCTTTGAGCAAATTTACATACCCCTAAGTTTTTATTTACTACCTAGGAGAATTTATAGACCCCTGGGATATTTATCCTTTGCCTAAGCGAATTTGCAAACCCTTGGGCATTTTATCTGTTGCCTAGGTGAATTTACATTCCTTGGGCATTTTATTTGTTACTTGGACACCTCCACTCACTTGTTGGTTGATTATTTCTGACCTGCAATCTCTAAATCCATTTTTACACTCACAACAATTCTTCTTTTTGAAGAATAATCCATACAGTTTTGGTACTTATGTAGCAAAGTGTTTTTAACTCAATTGGAGTGAAAAGGGGGATATTTTGATGTTTGAAGTGTTTTGTAGCATGATGTTTAATTTACCTTAGAGATGAAACTCATAGTGGTTGTAGCAAAACATAGATAGAGGCTACTAAAATTGTTGTTAGGGAAGTTGTGGAAGAGTCAATGGATTTCAAATTACACAAACAACAATTGCAGAAGCATCCGTGTTGGTGAGACGGATAGGCCATAGGTCCACCATTTACGGATTAGGATTAGACTTAAAATACTTTAATGAAGAGATTATAAGGAGAATATTAGAAAGGCTTGCACTTCGCGGTACTTGATTTTGGGAGATTTTTATTGCTAGTGAAATAAGATATCATATGATTATGCATTCTAACTTAGCTAATGTTAAACTAGAACATATGTATTTTAGTTTACCCAAGAACACTAAGAGCCAACAAATTATTAATGGAGGATTGGACTTAAAATACTTCGATAAAGAAATTAGAGGATTGAACTTAAAACAATTTGATGAAGAAATTATAAAGAGAATAATATAAAATCTTGCATTAAGTGAGAATCGATTTTTGGAGATTTGCATTGCTAGTAAAATAAGATTCGAATTCCAAGTTAGCTAAAGATAAACAAAACACATGTATTTTAAATTAACCAATGCTAATTTATATGATATATATAGTTGAGTATGAATCGTGGAAAATATTAAGACAAAATTGAAAGGAGAAAACAAAGAAGATTGGCATCAAGAAGGGAGGGCACTTGGGTTGGCCTTAACACTCTTATCCCTTTCCTTAAACCCTTTTTGTTTACTGGTTGTTCTTATTTTTTTTTATAATATAGTTAAACGACCATCGGGACCACTGAACCATTGGGGATAATACCTGTCACCACCACCAGGCTCGCTTAATTGGGCCACCGAGTCCCTTGAAATCTTAACAACACGCTTTTTAAAAGTTTACTCTGGTATGGTTTAACTAGCCATCGAAGCACCAAGAATTCTCCAAATTTCCTTGTGTAATCGTGAGTTCGATTCAGTTTAACCGGTCACTGGAACACTCTAGAATCGTATTCGTTGTACGTTAAATTCCAATCTAGTTTATCCTTCATTTTTTTTCATTGATCTCTTACGATGATCAATGATCAACAATCATGATTCAGACTCATCACCACTAAATATCTGATATTCATTTACATTTACACTAGATTAGCACCCAGACTTTGATCTAATGGCCTAGGAAATCCTGGATCGATTCACCATCGATCACTACACATGGTCACTCTGCCATATCTCGTTACCATTTCTAGAATTCACCTTTGTCGTTGAATCTTCAGATTCTTCTATCAACTCCAAAACCTATGAAGTTCATAGGTATTGTGTTCTTCCAATGATATCATCTCGTCCATCTTCCGATTACAGTATCACACTTCACATACACACAACTTGAATCTAACTAGGCTCGAATGTCTCACACATTCATCCCACTGGCTCTCACCAATTTAACCTTGATTCTTTAGGGTTAGTACCCAGAACGTCAATTACCTTTAAATCATTCAATCAATCTTTAATACATTGCACAAAACATAGAGAGGAATTTACACACACAACAACAATGGTTCTGTTAGCTCAATTTTGTACATGAATTTTCTGCAACTCCTATCTACCCCCTATGTAAGCTTGATCATATAATATTTGGGCACTTCCTTGGCCTTGGCCTCCCTCTAATCCATGCATGAAGGCTTACATAAGTACTTGTAAGGTGAAACTTCCAGATCTCAAACAAACTCCTAAAATCTATAACTAATTACAGAAAATAGAACCATTGTCCACTTTGTGGTTTCATGCCTTGAAGGCTTGTACAAAAAAATGGAGAAGATCTAAATATCTCCATTTTCAACTAACAAATTTACTCAAATTGGAACATTTTAACTAAACCAACCTTATCTACATAGTTATGAGGATCTCGTTCTCTTACAATAACTTCACCTTTTAGAAGCTCAAATTACAAGATGATTTTGAGAGAGATGCCCCGCATCAAGAAGACCAAATGGACATCAAAGAGGTCAAAGATTGATCTGATGATACTACTAAGTGAATAACTTCTTGGTTTAATTTCTTGGTTTAAAGGTTAACTTTACTATCGTCAAAAACATAATTTATTTTGTTTTATTTTTTAACTTATATTTAAACTCGGTATGGATTTAGATAATAAAATCAATTAAAAATTACATAGGTTATAAATCTAACGAAAAATCAAAATCGATTAACAATGACATGCTTTTAAATCTCAAGAGAAATTAGGAGGGTAAGGAAAAGATTAAGAACCCAAATCCAAATCATGTCCACGTCATCCCTCTTTCTAAACTTGAATATTACATTTCAATATATTCTTTTAAACCCAAAGTTGATCTACCATGCAACGTTTTATATCCAAATATGCATACAAATCGAAAAACGGTGCTCTCAATTTCAAGAATTGTGACCTTGAGAATGAATTAGCATTCAAATTTAGAATAAAATTCAAAGAGGTAAATTAGGCCATTGACACAACAAAAATTAAACCTTTAATGGTCACACATTCATTTTAGACAATTTAGATTTTTCCAATTGGGAATTGATATAGGAAATAGTTGAAACATATGTGAGGAAGGAAGTGTCCACATCAAGTAAAATAAATTATTTCAATGTTGAAACCCCAAAAAGGGAGTAATGGGGCATATAACAGGGCCAAACATACCCTCCTTCAATGTTAACACAAATTAATGGGTTAGTTCTAAATATAGTAATATTGAATGGATGGTAACCCTTGTCAAGCAAGTGGTTAAATGCCAAATGGAGGAATATACCAAGTGTATAACGTTCTCCAATATCTCAAAGATAAGGTAGACATTATGATCACTTTGCTTCAAAAGGTATTATTCTATAGGAGCTCAATAATAGAGTAAACTATGAAAATATCAACACATAGAACCGAGAAAAAACCACAAAGATCTTATTACAATCATTGATCCACCAAATTTAGTTAATGAAACTAGACTTATCAAATTTGAAGGGTCAATGAACTTAATAAGGAATCATTTTTAGAGAAGTGTAGCATTTTCTTAGTGATGCATACCAATAGTTTCTAACTCCATCTATAAGGCTAAGGAAATCTAAATTGGGGTATAGATCAGTGGCTCAATCAATGCCTTTAGCTCCAACATGAAAACTCCTTCAACCTTCATCGGTAGGAACATTTAATCTTAAATGAGAAGTTGGAAAAGATAAGGTATCACTGCCAAACATTAGAAAACAAGATGAACACATTATGAAGTTTCCATCATTGATGATCAACCTTCAGAGGGTGAATATCTTTGGCAATCTATTAAGAGAATTAGTGCAATTTATGCATGGGGTGGTAGTCTATCAATGCGAGAATAACTTCT
>ML782469.1:814675-842644 GCA_009831015.1 Picea engelmannii | reverse complement strand
TCCTCACCATTTTGACTAGATCTTTTTTGATTATATCCCAGCAGGCTATATAGAATCTGGTCGTGAATCCATCAGGCCCGGGGGCTTTATCCGGGTTCATTGCTTGGATAGCTTTGCTGATCTCCTCAATCGTGATAGGGGCTATCAACCAACGGTTGTCATCTTCATTTAACAGTTTGGGGACCACCGTAAGAGGATAGAGATCTGGTCTAGGAGGGGCCTCCATCTCTTTAGTAAATAGATTTTTATAGAAGGAGTGGGCTACAAGTTTGATCTCCTCATATTTTTTGAAGGTTTGCCCCTGAAAATGGATCTCTCTGATTGAGTTATGATTTTTCCGGGATTCTGCCTGCTTATGGAAGAAAGAAGTATTTTTATCTCCTGCTTGAAGCCAGAGACTTCTCGACTTTACTCGCCAGTTCTCTTCCTCTTTTCTCAGAGCTTTGTGAAGC
This sequence comes from Picea engelmannii, assembly GCA_009831015.1. NCBI lineage: Eukaryota > Viridiplantae > Streptophyta > Pinopsida > Pinales > Pinaceae > Picea > Picea engelmannii. The sequence goes on along the minus strand of ML782469.1, from coordinate 842,192 downwards.
TTCTTTTGCAGCTCCACCTCGTCGTTCATCTTTGTTGGGGAGACAGGGGCAGAATCCATATGAAGTTGTTGGTTCTCCAAGGCCCTTTGGGATTTTTTCCTTTCCTGCAAGGGGGAAGGCAGGTTCTTTGCCCAGTTTTTGAGATCCACTTTGAGCCTTCTCAGTTTCTCTTCCCAAATGAAGAACGGTGAACCCGACACACTCTTCTTCCAGGACTCCAACACCAGCTCGAGGAAGCCTTCTGAGGTGACCCATAGAGGGCAGAAGCAAAAGGGGATCGGGCCCAGATTTTCTCCAAGGGTAAGGGAAAGGGAGATGGGCTTATGATCCGAGGTGTAGGCTTGCAGGATTTCAGACGGGGCAAACAGGCCGAGGGTTAAAAAGGAAGAGTGAACCAAGAATCGGTCTAAGAGGGCTGCAATGTGCCTCGGTCCCTCTCTTTTGTTGTTCCAGGTTAATTTGCCTTTACTAGGTTTGATATCCTCCAGATCCCAATCTAGTAAAATGTCTTCAACCCACTCTCGGGCCAGGTCTCTTACGGGGGTTCCTCCTTTTTTTCCAGAGAGGGCTAGGGTGACATTCAGGTCTCCGACAAGAATAATATTCTCATGATGGTTAGTAGAGAGGAAATTATTCAGAGATTCCCAACAATCTTTTTTTTCCGATAAAAGAACCGGGGCATAAATATTAAATAGGCTAACATGATGTCCCGATTCGCGGTGTTGCAGCTTCGTGAACAACCAATGGATGGTGCTATGTTCTTCGATCAATTCTAGTGTTGAGGAGTTCCAGAAGGTGGCTAGACCTCCTGAAGCTCCCCTGGCACTTACAGCTCTACCTGCTCCTTTTTTTCCAGAAATTTTTACTAGCCCGGATGGTCTCAAGCTCCACCATCTTCGTCTCCTAGATCAGCAATACATCCGGGGAAGTCATTCTGATTAGATATTTGACAACTTCTTCTTTTAGTTTACTTCCCAACCCTCTACAGTTCCAGGAGATGTAAAGCATTAGGAGCCGGAGGGGGGTGGGGTGGCTCCTTTCGAAGCCTTACCTTTTTTTGAGGATCTTGTTTCTATCATATCCGGGATGGTATGTTGAACTCCTGAAGTTACGTCCCTGTATGATTTCTCCTCCCTTTTTTTCCTTTTTGGTTTCCTTCCTCTAGGGGCCTTCTCTGGGGTTCCAACTGGACTGCTGGTTTTCGTGGCCCCCTCGTCTGTGTCTGCGCTCGTTTCGGATCCTAATGGGATGTGCTCCTCGTCCGACTTCATGGGTTCATCTGCTGGAGGGGTTTCGTTGACCGGGATCAGATTTTCTTGGGATGGCGGGGACTGAGAGACTATAACGAATGGCTCTTTCACGGTTTCCTTTGGTTTTTCAGCACCTTCTTTTGGAGGTTCCTTCCTTGGGTTTGGTTTTGAAGAAGACGGTTGGCTCGCCTGCTCTGACCTTGGGTCTTTGGATTTAGGTACTAGCTTGCTTTTCTTGACCTTTTGCCAGGCCTCAACATCTTCCTTTTCTGGGCTTTGGTTCTTTGGGCAGTTTCTCTGGAAATGTCCGTGCTGTTGACAAGTTCTGCACTTGAAGGGCAGGTGTTCATAATCGAGTTTCTGGTAATGAGACCAGTTGCCCACAGTAAGCTTCATCGCCTCCGGGAGCCCTGCCTCAAGATCCACTTCAACACAAATCCTAGAACAGTTATAGATGGACTTGTTGTCTACCTTATCAATGAATTTCCCTATTCCATTCCCTATCTTTTGCAGAGCTTCATAGTTCCAGCAGTGAACCGACAAGTTGGGGAGCCTGACCCAAACAGGTACCTCCTTTGGAAGTTCCGTCATGGGATTGAATTCCGGGGTCCAGCGGTTCAGATACAGCCCCTGGGTTCCCATAAAGTATGGTCCATTTCTGAAAATGAGATCCTTGTCTTCCTTGTTTATAAACTCGAAGAGAAAAAAGCCACTGCTCAAAGGGTAGCAGGTAACTCCTTACTTAAGGTGGGGCTTCCAGTTCCTTTGGACCCAAGCGTCGATGGTTTTTGTTGAGGGCCAGAGACCCATAAACTAGCCTACTAGCCCCCTCTCAGAGAGATCTAGGGCTATCTTGACCGATTGCGTCTCCGGCAGGGCGATTTCTGGGATTTCATCTAGCTTTTTTTATGAATTTTGGAACCGGAGCAGAGAGTTTGTGCTTGCCTCCGTTGGCGACCAGCTTCCTGAACACGACCGAGTCTGAAATCAGGGGGGGAGGGGCCGAATCCCCACCCCCAGGGGAGGCCATGGCCGACTCTGGCTGCAAATGCGTACCCTAGGCGGTCCACGAACCCTATCACTCTGCTTCTGTCACTTCCTAAACCAAGGAATATTTTCTTCTTTATCGCATGTAAAATTCCACAAAAAATATAGGTTGTTAGGATTCATTGTGGGTTTATAGATAGAGTATCCAGATAAGTGAACAACATACTAACAGGGGATTTTAATACGATAATGTCTAGTAAATAAAAAAGGGGGTGAGGGTATGTGGTTAGAGATCCCATGAGAGAAAGAATGGAGGACTTAATATTAGATTGGGATTTATTGGATGTAAAACCCACTAAAGGGAAATATACTTGGAGTAATAAAAGATCTGGATTGGGTCATATAGCGGCTCATTTGGACATGTTTTTAGTTCACATTTTCTTCTTAAGATATGCCCTTTTATCTTCAAAAATCATTCCCTCTAGGGTATTGGTTCATAATCATATACTTATTTCCTTTGAACCATCCCAGGATTTTGGACCTACTCCATTCAAGTTTAATCTTCTTTGGCTTCAGAGTGAAGAAGTTTAAAATATAATGGAAGAAAAATGGGAACAATTAGTTTATGGTTCTCCAAACTATGTTTGGGAATCTAAACTAAGATCAATTAAAATGGATCTAAAGCACTGGGAAAAATTTGTTTGCGTTCCGCCAAAAAATATAAAGGATTGATATACAAAATCATATAATTAAAGTGCAAAAGCCAATGGAAGAGAATGAGGATTTTTATCACTTACTATGGGAGGAAAGAAGGATTTGTCAAAAATTAGATTCCGCCATCAGAAAGGATGAATAAAATTGGAGGTTGAAGTTGTGAAATACTTGGAATGCAAATTTCTTCCACAAGTAGGCACAGGCTAGGAAGCACAAAAATATAGTCAAAAAATTAGCTTGAGGATTACACGGCAATGAAAACAATGGATAAAAATCATTTTGAAGAATTATATACCACAGAAGCAGAGGAGAACCTACTTTAGATCATATAAATGTTAGAACATATTCCTAAAATAATAACCAACCATGAAAATGAAGACTTAATTAAGGTGAATAATGAGGAGGAAATGCACCAATTTGTTTGAAGTTTAGACTCAGATAAGGCACCAGAGCCTGATGGATTTAGTATTCATTTCTTTAGAGACTTTTGGAATTTATTGAAATGTGACATAAAAAAATATGTTCTATTACACTTTATCCAAGAAAAAAGTGGGTGGAGGAACCGATTCATCTTTTCTGGATCTTATCCCTAAGGAAACTAACCCAACTTCCTTTGTTAATTTTGACCTATCTCTCTTTGCAATTCTGCCTATACTAACAAAAATTACAGCCAATAGATTAAAAAACATTCTCCCTAAGTTGATTTCAAACAATCAAGGTGGGTCCAGTAAAAAACGGTAGATAGTGGATAATATAATCCTTGTTCAATAGGATATCCATTCTAACAAGGATAGAAAAGGAAAAGGAATGATTATCAAAATGGAGATGGAAAATGCATTTTATAGGGTTCATCATTCATTATTAGTCATGGAAATGGAGCAGTTTGGGTTTGATATAAACTTCATCAGGTGGGTTCAATTTTGCACTGGTTCTCCTTGAAGAGCACCCCTTCTAAATGGAAGACCAACTGAATTCTATAAAATTAAAAGAGGACTAAGGCAAGGGTGTGCTTTTTCCCCCTTGTTGTATATAATAATGGCTAAAACATTAAGTCAAAAGTTGGAGCATGAGAGAAACCTTGGGAGGATATAGGGCATTAACTTTTCGTAGGGAGTGAAAGGAATAAATCACTCTCAGTTTGCAAATGATACCCTATTTATGGGAGCAACCTTGTCTATAGTAGAACAAATATCCAAGGATTTTTTGAAATGCCTCTGGAGGGAAGGTGAATATATAAAAAAGAGTCAAATCTATTGTTCAAATATAACAAGTGCTCAATTGCAATAAATATAAAGAATTTTGGGCTTCCCAAGTATTGAAACTTGGAATTTAAATATCTTAAAATCCCAATATCGATAAAAGTAAATAAAAAAATACAAACTCTCAAGCTTGGCAAGAAATGATGAGGAAAATGAAAAATTGAATTCAATAGAGGGGTGCACGATAGTGGAATCCAGCATGAAGATAAATCTAATCAAGTCAATGTTATCAACACTTCCAATATATCAATGTGCAGCGTTGTTAGCCCTAATAAGCATTATGGATTATGTTGCATGGGGAATAAGGAAATTTCTATAGGAAGGAGGAAATACCAATACATAAAAATTTCACCTCATCAATTGGAACACTATCGTAATGCCAAATGGCCAAGGAGGTCTATCAATCAAATATCCATCGTTAATGAACATAGCATTAGGTGCCAAATTATTTGGTCACTGGTCACTGGTCACTGGAACTCAAGAATGGTGGAAGTTTGTACTGCTGAAAAAAATATTTAAATGGATCTCACAAAAGATGCCTTGATTCTCCACTACCAAAAATAGGGTGTCCCCAATATAGAGACTACGTAAAGAGACAACACAACTAATTAAATCAATATTAACATAGGTGCCAGATAATGGGAAATTGATTAACATATGGAAAGATAATATTTTAGGGAAACCTCCTCTAGGAACTAGAAACAAGATTGAAGAAAATTTCAGATATATCAAAGTGGGGGAAGAAGGGAATTGGGTTAGGTGGAAAAAATTATCTCCCAGATGGTATGCTTCCTAAATTAAATATATTGTTTTCCCTTTTGACAAGTTGTGGACCAACAGATCAAGACATGATGTATGAGAGAGGGTGGAGTTTTTTTATGGTGTACTGTTACATATAACATATATATGTTAAATGTAATAAGGGTATAATAATATGTTGATAGAATCCCAACACCCCACCATTCAATATTTTGGAAAAATATATGGTAGGGAGATTCCCTTCCCAAATTCAATACTTTTTTTTGGTTAATGGTGCATGAGAAACTTTTAACCTCAAAAAATACGAAAAAACATGGTATACAAGGGCCATCAAGATGTTATTTGTGCAAATCAAAAGGTGAAATGATTAAGCATCTATTTTTTGAGTGCAATTACTCACAGTAGGTATGAAGATTTGTCTTTACTGAAATTTTGGACAAGGTTGCATTTCCCTACACCTTGAAAGAAATGTTTTATTCATGGAAAGATAACTACAATGGTTCCTTCAAAACCATTTTTCAAAAGGTTGTGGATGGCGATCCAAAATTTGTGTGTTGAGAAATTTGGCTTACATGAAACAAAGCCATATTCCAACAATCACTTGTCCCTCCTTCAAGAACAACAAATATTGCATGTAGTCTAGAGGTTGAAGTAGTTCATAGTAATGGGATAAAAGGCTTAGCATGGTCGAGTATGGAGAGATAAGAACGAATATGGGTAACCAATATGCTAAATCAAAGACAAGTTCTTTCAACAATGCATATCAATAAGCCCATTAAAGTAGTGGGGTGGAAGGTTAGAATGGGAGAGGATGATTTTTTAAGTTGGAGAAAAAATCAATGTAGGAGTATATTATCCTTCGATGTTTCTTCAAAAGGAAATCCAAAGGCAGGCGGAGCAAGGGGGATCATTTATTATCCTTATGGAAAAGAATCATTTGCATGGGGGCTTGGCATATGTTCCAATAATCAGGTGGAAGCTCTAGTGCTCTACATGGGATTGAGGTCCATCGATGTAATGAGAAATATGAAAATAATTGCAATTGGGGACTCAAAGTTAATTATCAAACTCTTGAGAAAGTATTCCAAATAAAGCAACACCGGGATAATGAGATCCATTAAAATAATCAGGAAAGAAGAAAAGTGACTTGAGCAAGTAGATTATTATAATGTCCCGATAACTCGTAATAAAAAATCATATGTACTACCTAAAGAAGGGTGCCATGTGGAGAAAGAAATGTTTAAATATAAACAAGGTATAAGAAGGGTCTTAATTGATTAACTATTTATGGTTGTTAAAAAAAATATGGTGTGTTGGGTGTGAAATTTCTGAGGTTAGGTAGCCACTGAGAGCACAAGAAATAGAGATATCGGTGACAAAGGAAAGTGTTCTTGAGACAGAGATGAAAACTATTGCTAGGGACAAAACTAGAGATAAAAATTTGTCTCTAGTAATGGTGTTTGTGCATAATCAAAGACAATAAATCAAGCAATTGAAGGAGAAATTTTGGAATCTAAAGTTGATGGTTAATGAGATGATGTGCCTACATAGTTTCTCCCATTCTCGTTTCCTCTATGTTTTGTCATCGGTGGAAAAGGAAGGGGATTTGGTCTAGCAACACCTCCCGGACAAGGATAATGGAATGGAAATTATAAATTTGTGAGCATTAATCTCATGCTTTGTTAGTTTAGTTTATATATCATGAAATCCTGTGATTTCTAAAGATTGTCAGTTGTTAGAGGTTTTTCATAATTTACACTTATAGAAATGTATTGAAGTGGTACTACAGACATCTAACTAGAGAATCCAATAGTAAAGATGAAATTTTTTATAAGAACAAAACTTTATTGAAAGCCTTGAATATTTGATGTATTAGACTGCTAACCAGCAAGGCTGCAACGTTTTTGTTAATAAAAATAAGTGTTTTTGTAAATGAAAAAAAAATACCAACAATGAGGGCCCCACGTAGGCAACATATTTTTTTTCATTTTGATTTATGTAAAATTTTATTTGAATAATGGGAAAAATATGGCAAAGAATTAACTAAATATCAACCCCTTAGTTCACCTAAGGGTTGAGTTATAAGTTGGTTATTGTAACTAATTTTCAAATTTGTATTTATAGATAAACTTGAGTAAGAAAGGATTTAATTGGAAAATATTTTTGATATGACTATTGTTGGCCCTTGACCAAGTTTTGAGGAAACATTGGTCATGTTTGACCACTTTTGGGACTTCGACAGGCTGGTCAAATATGGAGCGCCCAGGCGGAGCTGAGATCGCGGGACCTCACTTATTTTGCGGGCTTGTGGACCCAGCAAAAGGTTTACTAGGGTTTATGTAACAGGTTATGGGATGTCAAACCATGGCTTTACCCATGTTTAGGCCTTTTTGTAAATGTATAAATAAGTAGATAAGCGATGTAAGAAGCGAAACTGGCTGGTGGGATATGTGCACAATATGTTGTAAGTGTTGATGTTGGATTAGTGCAAGAGGTTGTAAGATGCTTTGTGCAAACAGACTGTGTAAAGTAAGGCTATGTGCCTTGACCTAATTTTGGGAAGGAGGACCTAGCGCATGATGCACAGATCTCCTGTCCTCTGCAGAGTTTGGCTCAGTGGCTTTGTGCACATGAGCGACTGAATGTAAGAAGATTGAAGACTAATAAAGAAGAAGAAGAAGTTGGTGGGTGTAGCCCCACACTAGGGTGTACCACGTATATCTTATGTCTTGATGTGCTTTGTGCGATGTGGATTATGTTGTTTATTTTCTTAGTGTTGTTGTTATAATGTATGATGAATGCATCTGATGATTATTTCTTAGTGATTAATGGTATTAAAGATAAATGAATGTTAGATCTGAGCTAATGTTATGTGTTAAGTGATTGAGAGTTCTTTATCTTTATTGTTACTGCGATGTTCTGTAATAAGGGTTTAATATGTGATGTGATTGAGACTCATGAAATAATGCATATGGTTGGCTAAGTGCTCTATTAAGTTTTGTAATCACAAATCTGTGTCCCAGCTTGGTTGTAGACACCTGAGTCCTGCAACCCCCTTGCCTCTACCTCGGGTGAGACTTCATCTACTTCGCAGGTGTTTACAAAAGGGCAGGTAGTTAGGGTTTTGTTGGTACGTTGTTGAAGCGTTGAACCCTGGGTCTACCCCTGTGCCAACAAATGGTTCTGTTGTCGGGACCTGAAACTGTGATTGTTAGGAGCTGAAGAAAAAAAGAAATTTGTGTGCGTAGATTTGTTGTTGTAGTGTGTAGTATTCTAATTGACTTGTGAAGCTCTGTGCTAAGAAACAGACCTGATCTAAAGAGAAAAGGTAATATCTTAAAGCTTTGTGCTCTGGTAAGGGTAAGACAAGTGGAATTTTTTTCTTCGAAAGCATGAATCTAGGTATGTTTGATAGGTTTTGTCCTAGTCTGAATGGTAGGGCACAGTTAGAAGAAAGAGTTGATATGAATAAATTTGATAGAAATATAGAAAGATATGTTATTCCTATGCATAGAAAAAAAATTGGACTAACAAGTGGATGCAGGAACTTAGAAAGAATTTTTGCAGATTGCAGGTCCAGCACTGTGATCCCGGTGTACAGTACAGGAGAGGTTGGGGGTAGTTTAAAATAAAGAGAGGATTGACACTGTGTTATAATTGCAGAAGACCGAGACATCTTGCTAAGGAATTCCCTGGTACAAGTCCTATTTTTCTTTGTTGCAAAGCTATTGGTCATGAGGTTGAGGATTGTCCAAGATTGATTGCTAAAGTTGAAAAGATGAACATGAGACAAGAAAACCCTAAGGAAATTCAAGAGGCTAAGAGCATGCTAGGGAATCATAAAGAGAAAGAGTCAGAGACTATGTTAGTACAGTTAAATAAAAGTAATGGGTGATCATAGAGACATCAGTTTACCAAAGATCCTAAAAGAAAAATAGTGCATAGTTACAAGAATAGAAGACTTTGACATAGATTGTATATTGGATGAGGAAGAACACATGAATATTATGCCAGAAATCACTTGGGAAATTTTGGGAAGACCTTTTATGACACCTTCATTGGGGAGGATAGGTTTTTTTAAAGGAAAGATGATAACCCTATGTGGAAGAGTTACTAGTATACCTATGATTGCTCATGAAACACCGACTGAAGAAGAATTTGAAGTCGTTAAATTTGTTGAGAACAACACCCCTTTTCCACTTTTATTGGGAAAGACTTGGATTGAGAAGGATCAAAACGGAAGGAAAGCAGAAGAGGAAGATACAAAACAAAAAAAGAAAGAACTAAGGGACTTCATAACCAGAAAAATAGAGCGACTAATAGCAGAACAAGAGGAGAAGTCGAACCAACAAAGGGTAAGAGAATTAGCTGTCAAAATTGAAAGAACGCAGGAAGGCTTGAAGAACCTCTCCGTGTAGGAAAATAGTATAGCCACCCCGTAAATAGTAATAGAAGGGACATTAACCTGAGAATCTGTAAGAGCACATCGACAATGCGAAGTCCTTTCACCAAGAGAGAACAAGAATAAAAGTGGGAAGAGGATTCCATAAATTATTAGAGAAGCTCAAATTATAAGAAAGAAGTCCATGAAGCTTAATAAGAAGAAATATAAGCTAGAAAAACTACAAGAAGATACAAAGAATAGAAGGAAGACTTCGTAGGAGGCAGATCTATGGAACTTGAACCTTGTTGGAATAGTAGAACCACACAGAATGGGTCTTCTCCACGGGGAAGCTATATGACCATTGGAGGCACCCCGACCGTTAGAATGATGCCCCAGAATAGATAGAAAATGCAGTTATGAGCGAATGGACCATTGCGACCGTGCCATAATGGACAAATTCGCATTGATGGACGCATTCCTTCTCGTTGAGGAATCTGTTACGATGCTTTCTTATTTAACTCGTCGGATGCTGCACCGGGACCACTTTTTTCCAACTGTGATTATCTGAGCTAATAGAGAATTGATTGTATATCGTGTTTTGATTTCTATACCTCACTTTTCCGGTCGCCTACCCGATCTATTTGGTTACAAGTGTGAATGTTTGGAAAATCTAGCGTGTTAGAGAAGTCTGTGGAGGAGACTCTCATGGAGCTCATGGCTGAGAGATTTATGTCAATAGGAATACAAGCATCGTTGACTAGGGGACTGCAAGAATCCCCCTCGACTGGATGTCGTTATAGCCATGCTACTGAGAAGCGAAGCAAGCACCGCGATGATCTGGCTAACGCGAAGCAGATCCCGTCAGTCTTGCCAAATTACATACCACCTTCGGCTGGTGCGGTTATCTGTGACAACATCCCATGTGATTTTGAGTATATGTTGATCTCTGTGTACATCTCGAAGGGGATACACGTAGTTGGACCCCAGTTAGGACAGATCCCAGTCCTGAAGAACAATGAATTTAATCTCGATGATAGAAAGAACTATGGCATGATCCCGCCCCATAGGTATTTTATGAAGACAACTGAGAAAAAGCCACTCATAGTCTCCCAGTCGTGGATCAAGGAGCTCGCACAATCAACAATATTGAATGTAATGAATATCCCTCACTTCGACCGACATCAAGAGGTTAACTCTTGCATGAAAATCCTCTTGTCGTGCTACCATAGAGGATATGTATGGCTCGATAGGTGCATCGTTGTGGATCTGGTGTTGATCCACCTGATCCCAGGACTGACCATGCAAGGCCCCGACCCTCAACATTTCTACCTAGGGAAGGCCTCATATCACTCCTTGGCACAATGCATAAACGAGGATTATGGTGATGTAAAAAAGGGAAAGTGAGGCTACAAGGTAGCCTCTATATAGGATGGTGCAATGCACCTCGCTTGCCAACTTATAGCTGGCGAGCTCATCAGAAAGAATTGTCCGACACAGGTCACTGGGTTCATAGTAGACCTCGCAAGAAAGTGAGTAGAGGGTATGCAAATGAATTGGGTGAGTTACCTCGTCAACGAGCTCGAGAAAGAATTCTGTGAAGCGCAGGATCAGGGGTATGAATTCCATTTCAGTTGGTTACTTGTATTAATCACATTTATTGCTTGGCAGATGCTAGAAGGAGAAACATTTCCAGAAGTTGATCCATCAGAGCCATTGGCCACGAGGTTCTCCACCTTATGGTATACAAATGATATGTCGAAGCAGTGGCAGTCGAATGTTGTATTCCATGCCTACTACCAGCAGCTGAAGCATGCTATTGAGGCATTCCCATGCATGACACCGAACACATTGCACTAGTACATACCGATAGAAAAGTTCCACGCAAATCGACACTTTATCTATATCACTACGTGTAGGGATGAAAGTAAGGAGGAGTTGCAGTCATATTATAAGCTGACTGACGAAGATATGGAGGAGATCACCAAAGAATGGTCAGTGGAGTTCCTTGTACCGGTTGAAGATGTAGAGCTCTCTGACGTGGACATCATTGGAAGCCCCTTGGTTACCCGAGTCAAGCATGTTGGGTAGAGCAGTGCGAAGAAAAAGAAGAAAAAGGTAGAAGTCCAAGAAATTGATGAGGAGGATAGCGCCTCTGCAGAACATGGATCTGGCTCGACAGAAGGAGGAGGAGAAGACCAAGGAAATGGAAAAGGAGGAGGGGATGACAGAGAAACACAAGAAGAAGGCGAAGCTACACCACTGAAGGACCCCCCTACCGAGACAGAAACATCAAAGAAAAGAAAGGTTTCCCCGCAGAAACCTTCGGCAAGAAAGAAGATGTGCGCCAGTAAGCCTAAGATGAAGGCCACGCTCACAGTGGACGACGTTGATCTAATCATCGCAGTTGTGAAGGATGCTTCACATAAAAGTAGGAGACATTGTATGAAATAATCAAGAAGGAGATGAAGGAGATACAACAAGACATCCATTCGATCCGTGTAGTACCTACTGCACCTTCTTCATCAAATATTGTAGAATTAGGGGATGAGCCCGCCCAATTACAGAGGCTCGGCTTCAAAAAGTCCAAGAAGAAAAGGAACATGCTACAGAAATATTGAAGCAAGAAAAGGAGGAGGTCTTAGAGAAACTATGAGTTGCGTAGTCCTGTGTAACCACCTACGAGAAGGAGAAAGATGAAATTTGGGCGATGTTCAAGGAGGCCAATGTGAAGATACAAAAAGAAATACCAGCTGCTCGTAGAACAAACTGTGGTCAAAGAAGTGGTGACTAAATCACTTCGCTCTGTGATGGGCTTGGAATAGGAGGAACCAGAGTCAGCCAAGATGCAAGTGGGGAATCTCGCTGAGGCCATTCAACAGCTTCAAGAAAGGATAACAGATTTATATCTCCAAGCAGTGTCGAGCACTCCACAATAAGTGCACGACCAAAGGGAGGAAGCCGCTAAAAGGGAGTTGGAAGGATCAAGGTACTCACCTTAGAATGTAAGAAGTTGAGTGATCGAAGTGCACAAACCTATGAACGCCTCGCAGAAAACCCAGAGATGAGGAAACTGGAAGCACAACTAAGTGATTGAGAGTGCTTGATCTTTATTGTTACTGTGTTGATCTGTAATAAGGGTTTAATCTACGATGTGAATGAGACTCATGAACTAATGCATATGGTTGGCTAAGTTCTCTACTAATTGTTGTAATCACAGATCTGTGTCCCAGCTTGGTTGTAGACACCTGAGTCCTGCAACCCTCCCTGCCTCTACCTCGGGTGAGACTTCATCTGCTTCATAGGTGTTGTCGAAAGGGTCGGTAGTTAGGGTTTTTTTGGTGCGTTGTTGAAGCGTTGAACCCTGGTTCTGCCCCTGTGCCAACAACTATTTTGTAAAGACTCTTTCTGACATTCTAGTTAATATTGAGAAGTTAATCATTGGCCAAGCTATTTATCACTAGAGAAAGCAATTCATGTCTATGGTGGGTTGTGGATTACTCTGTAACTCATTTGAATAGCGTGGATGATCTGTAAGAAATTTAGTTTTGTTTATTTCAAATTATTCTATAGCATTGTTAGTATTTATTCTATTTATTTCTTCAACAAATATCAATTATTTAGATTGGAAATAAGTTATGTGTTTCAAGTAAAGAATTTTTCTTTTATTGAGATATCTATTATTTTATCCGTCAAATTTACGTAGAACAAATTCTCAAATTTTCTTAGGGATAAAGTAATAGTAAATTATATTATGTGAGTTATCTCTCAGAGCCTTGTCTTTGTTTTAAGCATTCTTAGATAGTTGAATTTTCCTTCTTTCTATAAATATCCTAAAAACAATCAAAAGAAATACAAAAGTTTAAATCTCATTGAAAGGTTGTTGGGCCATAAATCTGGAGGGTTTTTCTACACCAAACAACAAAGAGTCTAACTAGGCCTCTTTTCTAGGTTAAACCCCTACTATTGATACTTAGGTATGTTACCCCATCAACACAACTATGATGATAAGTATTTAGAATATAATATATGTAAGGAAAAAAATTATTTCAAATTGATGCGACCCACTCAAACTATCCTAGATACATTTATGAGGAATCCACTAGAGATATGGATTTAGCAGAAACAACCCCCTCAGGAAGAAACCACCCAAGATAATCCTTATGAGGAACCCCAAATTTCCCTCCATGCTTTATTAGGAATTTCAACTCCCTAGACCCTAAAGTTGGTTGTCTACATTAAGCATAGAAAGGTGTATGTTTTAATTGGTAGTGGCAGTGCCCACAAATTTATTCATTGGTAAGTTGAGAAGAAACCCATTGTTATTTCCATGTAGTGCATAATTTTCAAATTATGATAGCCAATGGTGGTATGATAAATTGTGGTGGCAAGTGTGAGAATGTGAAACTTTAAATGGGGGACTATTATCTCAAATCCCACAAGTGATCTATTGAAATGGTCTACAATGATGTAGTTCTTAGAGAATAATCATTAAGAATATTAGGTCCATTTACCATGGATTTCAAGGAATTATACATGAGATTCACTAAGAAGGTCCATAAACACACCCTCAAAGATGTCAAGTATGACTCCTCATAAATTATCAACTCTCACTATATGGAAAATATTTGAAGAAACACCACTCCATCGTCATATCTCAATTCAATTTCATCCAAGTTATGGATATCCCTCCCACGATAAATTCACCCTAATTTATATTTAGTCCTGACTAAGGATCAACATGTATTTAAAATACCCCATGGCTTACTCCCTTCACATGGTGAGCATGATCATGGTATTCCACTGATTTCAAGCAATCGACCACCCAATGTGCATCCTTATCAACACCTTTTTGCACAAAAATGAAATAGAAAACATTATTTAAGAACATTTGGAAACTAGTTTCATTCATCCCAGCATAAGCCCTTAATCATCCCTAGCAGTCATCATATTGAAGAGAGAAGGAAATTGGAGCATGTATCTCGACTTTCGTGTTCTCAATAAGTTGACCATCAAACACAAAGTTACAATCCCAATTGTTTATGATCTCTTAGATGAATTTCATGGGTCCAGTTTCTTCACTAAATTGGACCTATTCTTAGGGTACCACCAAATCTAGATGAAGGAGGTGGGAATTCCTAAGACGGCCTTCTACACATATGAAGGACATTATGACTTTTTGGTGATGTCTTTTCATATTTTCAATGCCTCATCCACTCAAATCCTCATGGATGATTTTTTTCACCCTTCCTACATAAGTTTTTGTTTTTTATCCTTTGATGATATCCTAATTTATAGAAAAACATGGGAGACACAATTGGAGAATCTTGATAAATCCCTCCAAATACTATAGGAAAACCAATTGTTCCTCAAACATTCAAAATCTGCTTTTGGCACTTCTAAAGTAAAATATTTGGGTCACATAGTTAATTAGTATGGGGTGAAAGTGGATCCTAAGAAAATTGAGGCTATTCAAGATTAACCATGCACCAAGACTCTAAAAATATTACGTGGGTTTTTAGGACTTATGGGACACTATAGTAATTTTGTGAATAATTGTGGGATAATTGCACCCCATTAACCGCCCTTCTAAAAAAAATGCCTTTATATGGAATGATTTCATAAAGCAATCCTTTTCTGATTTAAAGGAATCCATGTGTACTACATCTATCTAAGTAGTCATTGATTTCACTAAGAATTTGTTCTTGGAATGTTACACCTGGGGCAGAGGTCTTGGAGCAGTGCTAATGCAAGAAGGGCACCCATTGATATTCACTGATAAATAATTGTTTGACAAAAATTTGGGCAATTCCACCTATGAAAAATAAATTATGGCCATCCTTCATGTAATCGATACATGGTTTTCATATCTCATTGGGAGGTACTTCCAAATCAAGGTGGACCATCATAGTTTGAATTATTTATTGGAACAATGGTTGTCATCACTAGAACAACACAAGTAGTTCACTAAGATGCTATTGTATGATTATGAGATCATCTACACAAACGGAAAAGAGAATGTGGTGGTTGATGCTTTGTCTAGAAAATATGAGGAAATATCCCTCTTTGTTTCATCCTTACCCATACCAGATTGGATTGCAACAACCCACCAAGAATGATTGGCTAATGACATAGTGGTTCAACTCATCCAAATAATTTAGAAGGAAATCAACCCCCTTAAGGGTTATACTTGGTAGAAATATATCTTATGGTATAAAGGCATATTTTTCTAGTGAAGAACTTTTCTTTAAGACAAAGGGTGTTATTGGCATTACATTCATCCCCTACAACAAGTCACTTTGCATTTTGAAAAACCTATGAATTAGCTAAGCAATCATTCTTTTAAGAAGGCATGAAAATGGGAATCAATAATTTTGTAGCTAAATGTGAATCTTGTCAATGGAACAAGGTGAAATAGTGAAGGCTCCCAAGGAATTGTAGCCACTACTAATCCCAACCATTATTTGGACTAACATTTCCATGGATTTTATAGTGAGCCTCCAAAAAGGAAACAAAAAATCCATCATCATAGTGATATTTGACTACCTCTCCAAATATGTTCACTTTTGTACCTTACCACACTCATTTATGTCCCCCATAATTGCCCAAGTCTTCACAAATTAGATTTTTAAGCTACATGGCATGCCTACTTCCATTGTGTCAAATTGTGATCCCACTTTCACCAATAAATACTAGCAGGAATTCTAGTAGGAACACAACTAAACATCATAAATGAGTGTGGCCAACATGCCTAGACTTTTCAAGTGTCCCAACAAACTATTAAAGTGCTCCAACTAGAACGAGTCACCTCAAATAATTTTCATTCCTTAGAAACATTCACACCAATATTTTTCCAATATCAACCAATGAACCCCACCATATATCTGAGTCATCACACAATCATCCACAAGTCACCAAGGTGCACTCTACCTCATCTAATGTCCCATACCAAAGGCAATCAAACACCATCCAAGTCACTTGGTTTGGGCTCTACCCATTCAAGTTGACTGTCAATAATTCTTGGTCAATTTCCTTCCTAAATCCATATGTCTCTTGGAATGAGAATGCATTTCTCCTCTGGAAAGCATCCAAACTCTATCACTATCATTGTAACTGAATGAATCTGGCTAAGGAACCAAATTCCAAAGTTCCTCATCCATTCTCCCAAACTTGGCACATTCAGACTTTGTTTCCCACCACCACAATGACATGTCCAACGCACCTCATCAAAGAGTTCATTAGCTCCCCCAAGAGACCTTCATTGTTGCATCAAATATATCTAATTACACCATAGGAATTGTCTAGGCAATCCATCCCAAGATCTTTTGCATGTTCACCCAACCAATGGATTATAAACTGAAACAATACTTCTTTGAATTTGCATCACTTGAGTCACCCTCAAGTCTATCGAATTTCACCATGGAAACATAAGACAATTGAACCAACAAATCATTTGTCTCCCCTTAAAAGAACTCATTGAAACACCCTTAAAATGAAAGAACTCAATCAAACCATACCTTTCTCAATGGCATTGTTTGTTGCAACCATGTTCTAAGCCTACTTTCTTGGATCTTTTCTTTCCCAAGAAATTGACTCTTTTCATGAACTCACCTAAACCATTGTCCATTGTGATACAAGGCTGAGTCCATCCATCCACTTCTTAAATTCGTCTAAGTCCCAAGCTTCGCATGCAAATGATCGAACTGTCTGTTGCAGAGTTGCTCTAGGTTTCCCCAAGTCATCCAATGCACACAATTGTTTCGCCTCGCTACAACCCAGAACACTCCCACTTTGTGGTCACTTCTATGACCACCCTTTGCATTTCACTTCCATGATCACTGCTGCAATTATCTTTGTGATGAGTCATGCAATAGTCCTTCATTCAACTACCTTGTCCAAGTGCTTTCATTCACGCAATGAACTTCTGCACTAGGCCTCTCAAGGTGTGTACAATAGTTATGGCACTGACCTATGTCACAAATCAAACCATTCGAATCTACGACAAGTTGTGAAAAATTCCTATGCTAATCTTCCTTTCTAGAGTGTTTGATTCATCAACAAACTCTGTAGTTGGTCTCTGCAAGATGTGCACAATAGGTTTGGCACTGTCCTCCATCACGAATCAAACCATCCAACTCTACGACATGTCATGAAACAATTTTTGCAATGAACTCTGCAATGAGTTATACGATCAC
This sequence comes from Picea engelmannii, assembly GCA_009831015.1. Lineage (NCBI taxonomy): Eukaryota > Viridiplantae > Streptophyta > Pinopsida > Pinales > Pinaceae > Picea > Picea engelmannii. Next base: position 824,647 of record ML782469.1, on the reverse strand, counting down.
TCACCCTATCCAAGTGTTTCATTCCACCACAACTCTACTCTTACTCTACACAAGTTGTGCATCCAACTCTACCTTCTCATTGCACTGTCAACCAAACCTTTGTCGTAATTCTGATGAAAATTCTATAGTGAACAAGTTCATTGCAGTGAATCGTTCACCCAGTCTGCGCTCAAGTTTCCTCTACAATGGGTCAGTTCATGGAACCCTAACCAAGATTGCACCCAAATTTCCTTCTCAACAAGTGAACCTTATCCACTATCACCATTGCAGTAGTAGAGTGTGATTCAAGCTCTAATACCATATTTCATGGCCCCACAGGATGCCCGAAAGAATCGTGTGATTGTTTGTTTACTCAGAGGGTGCAACACCACGACAGTTCTTACTTGGTTTCTTGGCACACCAAGAATAATTCATATCGACTACGCCTCTTCACCCAGATCATACCCATACTTTTTTCTAGGATATTGGCGAGTCACACTCTTACTTTAGTGCAACTCTTTCTCACTTATACATTCATTAAATTCTTTAAAACTTAGTCGATTTTAAGCATTCATCCATAAACAAGAGATCATAAATGGAACAAATGAAAAACAAGCATAGATATAGTGTGGGCAACACAAACCATGCCTAACACCCAGCTAAGTCTTTTTTATAGAAGAACAGTTACAACATGAGCACTACCGGCTCAGTTTACAATAGGGCAGAGTCAAATGACTCACCTCACCTCACCAAGACATTCATGAATAGATATTTCACCACAATATTCTCTGTCACAAACATCTTCATTGCCTCCTATAGTGCACCTCACATGTATCTCCAATTGCAGACTTGTTATCTCTTTCTTTTCGCAGTCTCTGCCTCTTTTTTTCCATAGACTTCACGTATTTTGGTTCTGCCTCACACATGCCTCCACAGACCTGTGTTTTCCATACTTAGAAAAAATATTTCCAAGATAATTTCACCTTGTTCTATCATTCAAACCCTCCTTCTCAAGTCAACGCAAGTCCTCCTAGGGTGGAGCAACTTGGCTCCTTGAGGGAGCTCCTTTTCTTTGTTTTCCTCAGAATCGTAGAGTTCTCTTGTCTCCAAGTCTTTCCAAACTTCTCTTCTTTATTTGAGTGCCCTTGTTATCTTATAGGCTCTCCAAAGGCACTAGCAAATTTGGGTCATTTTGTGACATCTATTTCGACACTCTTGCGATGTTATGTCATGGATATTGCAACGAATCTTGAGTCTCTCAAACGTCGTATCATAGAACGTGGCAATTTCGACGAACTTGAATTAACGTCGCAAGCGTGACGACCGTAGGGAACTTTTCACAATTGCGAAAAAAAAAGAAATATCATCGCCAATATGACAATATAGGCATACTAAGTGAAACCAACTGTTCGTCACAATTGCGACGACAATTTTTCGTAGTCTATATATCAAATTCATCGCAGGATCTTTTATTGTCGTCGAAATTGCGACAACAACTTTTCTTGGTTTATATAGCAAATTCATCGCAGAATTATTACTGTCGTCGCAATTGCGACGTCAAATTTTCTTGATTTATATAGAAAATTTGTCGTAGGAATTTTTATTGTCATCGAAATTGCGACGACATCTTTTCTTTTTTATACAACAAATTCGTCGCATGAATTTTTATGGTCGTCAAAATTGCAACAATAACTTTTCTTGGTTTATATAGTAGATTCGTAGCAGGATTATTATTGTCGTCGCATTTGCGACAACTTTTCTTGATTTACATAGAAAATTCATTGCATGAATTTTTATTGTCGTCAAAATTGCGACGACATCTTTTCTTTTTTATACAGCAAATTCGTCGTCGAAATTTTTATGGTCGTCGAAATTGCGACGAAATTTATTTATTTAAAAAAAAAATTAAAAAATTATTTTTGGGCTAATTGTATGCTCTCAATATTGAAGGTATATATTCTCTTTATGTATATCTATGTGCATAAGTGTATTTAGTACTAACATAATGTTTTACAATACAATTCATGGATGCTACATTAACATGCATTTTCTATAAGATCCTAAAATATTCATGCTCAAGTACCAAAGGGAAATCAATGTACAATTCATGAATGCTACATTAACATGCATTTTATATAAGATCCTAAAATATTCTCCTCCAATACCAAAGGGAAATAAATGTAATGAATGTTCACTAAACTACTTCTCTCAACAAAGAACTATGATAATCCTCCAAAGAAACCATATTTCCATATGCATTCAATATGTTGATTAAGTTGATTTCATAAAATTGGTAGCAAGTAGCATTAACATGGAGATTTCCTATTTCTCATTGCATTGACTACACTTTAGGGCATTAATTTGGTGGTAGCTTGGACTTAACCATGAGGTTTTTGGTTTCTTGTTTATCATTTCTTTGTTCAAGATTTTATCATATAATTACAATAATGATCTAAGGAAACCACCATTCTAAAATAAAAATAACAATTGACAAGTTATGTTAGCTATAAGTAACCATGAATTCATGTGTGTAAAAGAATAATGATATCATTGAGTGGAACATACTTTTGGAACAACATATTTGGTACAATATTTTCTACACAAGGATTTCATAATTTTAGGTGGCAATTTCATATTATCATTACCATATTAATAACTATCAATAGAAAACAATGCCATTATTTATATACGTATCCCTCTTTTGATACTAAAAGTTTATCTATGATGAATATCTCTTGAAATTAGCTCTAACATTTGATAATCTAATTGTACACCTACTATAATGAAGCTATATATTTTGTTTATGAATAGTTGTATTCTAACATGTTTATCTATGAGAATATCCAACCATGCTACAATAACATGGGTTTTATACAAGAGCTTTACATATTCACTTTCAAGTAAGTAGAAGGCAATAACTATATGGTGATCTACTAAAATACTTATATCCCACAAATAAAAAGAAGTATGCTATTTTTTTTAAAGTAGACATACATTTTTTTTTCTAACTTTTATAGACATAAACCAATATGCTTCTAGCCATATAAGATTTCATACCAAACAAAACCTATAAGTAGAAGGAAATAAATATAAAATCCATTAACTAAACTACTTCTCTCAAAAAAATATAAATAACCACTTTCTTTTGTCAAAGTAGACTAGATATGGGATTTAATTTGTACAGAGATAAATCCATACACATATGGGAACATATGATTTGATACCAATGAAAATATATAAACAAAAGGCTTAGCTATAAATATGAATGACTCAACTACAATTTTGACATAATTCAAAACAATTATGGTATTTGTTCAAAATAGTAATATAGGTTCAATGTAGAATAAAGTGAACTTTTTTAAATACAAACATGTTATGGTCGCCAACATCCCAATGCAAATAGAAACAAGGGGGAAAACACCATGAATAAAAAAGGTTATTGGGATCGACATCATTGGGATCAAATTCTATAGGAGTCCATGAAATTCAACTAACTCTATAAGAAGGTCAACATGAATATCCACTAGGTTTGATAGGAATCTTTGTAATTTTGCTAAGTCTAGGTTCTATAATTTTGGTAGAAGCATAGGAAAATCTAGTTAACACTGGGCAACTTGAAAAATAGCAACCATGTCTTAAGAAAAATAAATGGAACTAGTAAGGTTGAATCAAAGTTCATGATAAATGTATATCATAATACCACGTGTATTGATTCTATAAGGACCATCCACTAAATTGATTCTCTTCCATAGGTAAAAGTAGTTATGGATGTTCCATCAAAAGAAAAATTAGGAAATAGGCATTTTCATTATAAATTTAGCAAAATATCTAACAAGTTCAACAAAGTCATAGGAGTTGTTTTATAGGCATTCTCATTATCAATTTAGAAAACTATCTAACAAGTTCAACAAAGTCATAGGGGCTGTGTTAGATTTCGAGGTTACTCTGAAAGTGTTTACCCCATGTTTGGGGGTGCTTCATGAGATTTGGGGTACATGGTGTATGATTATCCCTTGGATGGTTTGAGATGGATTTTCACATTGGAGGTGGTTTACTTAGTGGTTGATTAAATTTAGTTGAATTATTTCATTACATTCCTCCTTGGAGTGTTGGAGATAATTAGATAAATTGGGACATTATTTATGTTGGCCAAATTTATGTCGGCCAAATTTATATTGGTTTATTTCTTGGGAGGATTCCCTACATTGGAAAAGAATCATTTACATTCTAGAGGAGGTAATTGAGCCCTAGACAACATAGGGTAGCTTGGATTCTTTCATGGAGGCATGTATTTGACTTGGGGATGCCTTGTTTGCGATAGTGTTCATGTAATTGGAGTGGAACCAATGGAGCATGTGGCTTAGTAAGTGGAGTGGAACCAATGAAGCATGTAGCTTAGGAGGACTGATGGGGTCCTTGGATGTTTTATAACCATTGGATAAGCCCATACCTCTTCAATTATTTTTCCATCAAAATCAACCCACAAAAAATTGGAATTGCTTCTTCATACTCCAGTGATCATCATGGGTAAATGCAAGGAGAGAAAAAAGGCCCACCATTGGTATGTGAATAAATTGGTAAACAATATGGGGTGGATAGGATGGGCAGGGGAGTGGGTGTCATCATGGAACCTGGAGGAACAATTGAAACTTATTTTGCATGGGGACTTGGTGTTTTTTCCAACAAACAAGCAAAAGCTTATGCACTTTGGAAAGGATTGAAAAATTATAAAGTTTCATGTGCTCAATCGTTGGTTGTAGTGAGAGATTCAAATACAATCATTAACCATATGGAATTAATTGTAAACTAAAATATTCTCATTCAACTTCAAGGTTGTTTTCTTTTTGAGCTGACAAAACAAGAATTATTTGGTCTAGAGGTAAGCAAATACTAGATGGTAGAATATAGGATATATGTTTACAGAAGGAAACTAAGTGAACAAGACCAATTTTCAAGATGGTTTGTTAGAAATGACATATGCAAGTTATGTTTTATTTGTTTCAATATTTTAAATTCACCTAGTTATTTATAGACCTAAAGTGTTATTAAATCCTCCATAAATAAATGTGGGTCTATTCCAAAGGTCATGCAATCTACAAAACATAAAGTATCGAATCCATATGTATGTTGAAACTTAAAATTTTATTAAATTCAATTAAGAGACGTGTCAATCCCATGGATAAAACCATGTCAAATCCTAAAACATGATATGTGAAGGATGATCAACTCAACTGGCACAAAATTTATATGAAATCCATTTAAACTTCACTTCAAATCTAGAAGTCAACACTTAGATATATTTTGATGAAAAAGAGAATGACATATTTTTGATCCATATTTGAAAGAATGTCATGTGTCATCTCCTGAAGGTATCACTTGTATCCTTAACTCTAAATTGATAACATAATCAATGATACGTGACAACCTATGAATGGTCCATGCTTCAACAAGATGACTTGATAACATCAGCATGATGACGTGGATATATATGAACCTGTTGTGCATTACTCTCTAATAATTGCATGTTTCTAACTAATTTATACAATGTTGATGTCACTATGCTATATGGTAGGATCTACTAATCCTACCATGAGTTATATAATGTCAAGAGAATAAGTGCTCTCATGAAGTGTATTATGAAAAAATACCCTTTTAGTATAGCTATTGTCATGTTGTTCATCACACTTTATGTGATTTCCATAGAATGGACATCAAATACAAGAAGAGGAGGTTTATATGAAGCTCAATTGGTTCCATTGTATTTGAGAATGGAGTTTAGTGGGTGTAATGTGCATATGAATCTATGTCTAGGCATAGAAGGTAACTTCCTTCTAACACTATTATTATGGTTTGGTCTCATGGGTGAGTTACAAGTTTGTTTATTAATGGTATATGGATTGAATTGATCTAGTGTGCTTGTAAGATCTCATTCTAACAGTATGTATATGAATGATAAGTATGCAGTTGGGATTTTGAAGGGTAAGTATGCATGTGGAACTCACATTTTCACGCCATCTGATTTATCAATATTGTTGTCAATGTTAATTGAATCAATCACTAACTCCAGCCAACATTATACATCACCAAGTCCTATGAATAGGTGTTTATGAACATTGAACATTGGAAAACAAAAATGTAAGGGAGAACATAATAAGCCACATAATATGCCATAGTGTACCTTACTTGTGGTAGTTTGGAATGGCTTAACTAAAAGCCACCATGCCTTCACAATGTTATAAACATCATGCATTTTTCTAAAAAAATTCAACCACCAAAGGCTTACTGACATTGTGGGAGGTGAGAACTCATACATCCTTTGAAGAGTATCAATGCCATATTTCTCGATTATGTCATCGCTCTATGATTTCAATGTTCAACTTGTTACATCTGCATTCTCAATCAAGGTATTTAGCATGTTTATGCATGAAAACAATTCCTCTTTGTATCTCACCTTGTGGAATCACAAGACCTTAACATTGAAATCCTTGGGTTCCTGTCCTTGGCTTATTTTTCTGCTCACAATGATTTGTGGAAGGTTCAACATCATTGTACATATCATAGAGGAATGAAAAAGTAGGCTTTGAGGCAATGTTGAGTAGCAACACCATGTCCATGACACAATGAAAATAATGGTAATGCTCTTTGTCATGTGAGACACAATGAAAAGAAGGGTAATGCTCTGAAAAAATATTATAAAATGATTGACATGGCCATTTCCAATCCCTCATGTTTAATCCTTAAAACTTATTATTGCATCTTCCCAAAAATTTATTTTTGCATGTTGCACCAAGTTTAAAGTTCGCACATTGCTTGGAAAAATATGCTTGCCACATGTCACATGTCACAAGACTTTCAAAGTTGCATATATCATGTCACAAGATTTGGGAAGTTGCATATTGCATATTCAAGTTTTGTTTGTTGCCTAGACTCCATAGCCCAAGCACAAGGCACCAGGTCTTGCTTGCATTCTCACGTCTTGAATCAAGGAGTATTGAATCAATATATACCAAGTCTTATAAGAGAAACTGAAATTATCATTAAGTGTATAAAAAAATTACATTCACATATATATACAAGCCATAGAAATAGCCTTGTGTATATTATCAGATGAAAAAGTACCCATAATGGAAATGCATTATATGCATCATTACATGTTCAGCTATATAATGTACATCTAATTGTCTTATAAAATTATTACATGACATCGTGAATTTACTTTGGTCTTCTTTTTTGCTTTCAAGTTCTTAATCAATTCATCCATCTCCATGTCTTCGTTTACTAGGTGATCTTCAGCAGTTGATGTTGTTTCAGTCCTTTCACGCTGAGTACGCCTGGTCTCGTACCCATGGCGTGGATGCTGCTGTGAGGGGCCATCACCTGAAAAAATAAAAAATATTAAATTCATATGGCCAATTTTTAAATATCATTGAAGTAGTTCATTAATATTAAAAAAAAAACTCAGCAATGTAATTATTTACTTGGTCCTCTAGTCAACACCATTGGAATGGTTGTCGAACTGTTCACCTGATCTTCAGGTGGAGGAGGATCATCTATGAAATTCTCTACCATTGAAACATAAAAATCTATAAGTACAAAATTATTAAGTATATGATTAATATATAGACATTTTACTATTGTGGGCCTCAGTCATAGGAACATCTTGGGGCTGCACCTCACTGGGATGGGGTTGTTGGGGAGCACCATGATCTTCTGGCCGCATTTCACTATCAATTCTCTATTGTCCAGTACTAATGGTTTCATTTATAGTGTTTCTCCCTTGATTAAAACAAAGTAAGACATTAAATTATGGACGATATCAAATATTTACATATTTTATAAGTAACGAAAGGTTAATGTGGACTGAGTTTTATTTACCTTATCCCACAAATTGGATCTTGGGGTCTACCCCATGCTTTTCCTACTATCAACCATGACTTTATAACCATACTAGTAACCAAGTTGGAGGTCTTCCTCCATGGTTTCAGTTTTGAAGTCGTCGCCCTGCATTGCATAAGGGTATGGTTTTTTAATGTTTTTGGCTGCAATTACCTTAAAGTTGTAAGGTGATACAAATAATATTCTTAAGATGTTTGGGTACTTACGATTCGTGACTGTAACCTCGAGTAGCCTCCATGGCCTAGCTTGTGTTGGCCATGTTTGGAAATTCTTGCTTTGGTTGCCTTCGAAGTGTCAGGCAACCTATCATCAAAATTTTCAAGTATGTTATATATAACCACACTTTTATTTAGATCTAAAGAAAAATAAAGCTGGTATTGAATTCAAAAAATTGTAATTTATCTTGGTGTAATAGTTATTTGTTCTCTTGATTTTTTCAAAATCTTCTATTTTGCATCATCAATGATCACCTTCCACTCCCTCTCTGGAATTGAGGGAGGACACTCATACCTAGGATTTCCTGCCAAGCTTCGTCTATAAACATCCCACGTATATTTTAAATATTCACCCGCTGCAGATGTGACCTCTTTTTTATTGAACGTGTCTACCACAAAGAGTCCTTCAAGATAATTCATAAGTTCCTTTTTTAGGTTGGAATTCTGACAATTCCACCTCATGTGTAAGGTTTCCCCAAAAATAGACAAGGTCTTTCTCTCTAGGTGCCTATAAAAAGGTCGTTTCCTACACACAAAAATATATGATCATTAATTTTAAATTAATAATCTAGATGATTTATGTATGAGGACAACATTAAACGATTAAAATATGAATTAAAACTACCTGGGAGTCTTGATTGTTTTAATGGAAGTCCATTATCATCGACCAAAAATGTGCACAGAAGGGTCCCTGTGCTTGTCACACATCTAGCTCCAGGAAATGCAGCCATCTCAACCACATCACTATGATCCTCATCTCTGCCACCATCTCTAGACTCTAATCAAGGTGTGGATTCCTAGTGATGTGTGTCATGGCTCCTATCTAAATTAGGTGTGGAATATGGAGAAGTAAATAGTTATCTAGCAGTTGTATGAGTGCCCACATCAAGACTTTGTAGCATCACTGTAGCGCCACTACTACCAACATCGGGTTGAACAGGCTCCAAAAATTCCTTTATAGAAAGGAAAATGTTTTTTTCGTGAGATAATGTAAAAGTTAAAGAACAAAGTATCATAATTGAACATATGAGTGCATTAAAAAAAAACACTTTAAATTATGGTTATTACCTTATATGTGTTAAGTTGTGACATAAGGAGCTTGATCTTTGCTTTGACGTCGGGAGTTTGTTTTGGACGATCTAACAAGCTAAAAAGTTCCTTTTTAACTTTAATGATCTTTTTTTTTTTAATAAGAGCATCGGATCAGCACATAAATAAAACCCCTCCTCATCGGCGAAATCATGATCCACATGGCCTGCGGACTACATATAATTTCAGCAAAAACAATGTTATTTCAATAAAATTATATAAGCAAATAATAAAAACAACACAAAATGAAAGTGGAAATTGATAATCATTTACATGTTCTGCGGCTGGCCCTTTTCCACAATCATCATGCCACATTATAATATAATTAGAACCCCCAAATATTTAAAAAATTGTTAATTATAACCAAAAAACAATGTTAAAGATAATATTTACAACAATGTTAAAGATAATAAAAAAATATAATGCAATAAGTAGAGGTTTCTTAAAGAGGTGTTGCATAAGAACCTGCACACTATTAGTCAATGTTTCTATTCGATTCAAATGGTCATCCACTAATAAATCTTCCCCGGGAGCTATCTTTTTTATTGCGCACAGGACTACCCGATTCTCTTCACGTCCCTCATATATGCAATTCGGTTGTTTGTTTTTTGTTAAGAACCAAATATCAATATAGCATAGAAAAACCTCATAAAAAGTACTCAACACCTTGAAAAAGAGATAATTTCAGATAATAAGCCTCTTCAAGGGGGCAACCTCCTTTTACCCCACTTAAATGTTCAAGTACCAGATGATTCAAAATGAAAATGTCTCCTTGGTATATATAGGAGACTAG
>ML782469.1:783833-796484 GCA_009831015.1 Picea engelmannii | reverse complement strand
AGGATGCCCCCTCGAAGAGGCAAGTGAACAGGAGAGGATCCCTTCCATAATAGGATCCATTGTATGGTGTTGCCCTACCTCAAGGGTTTCTATAATAAAGTTGTGGTTTTCTATATGGTTTCATATATCTTGTGTGATGATTGAATTCAGATATCTTTGGATCTATTGTGATATTTTGTATTTAGTTATTTGGTTCTTAACACCATATAACCGTTGAAAACTATAACCAGTAAACCCTATAACTCATATAATATTCACCCCCATAACTTCACACCCTCAATTCTTATACTTTATAATATTTAACACTTAAAACATTATAACTCATGAAAACCATATTTATTATAATACCTAAAAAAACATTCTTAACACCTAAGTTATACAACCATTAATATTACTCTTAACCCTAATATTACTTATAAACTATAATATAACCCCTTACCAATATACAATGGTTCCTTAAACTCTATAGCCAATGAGTACCCTTATAAAATATAACTTGTCTAATGTAGAACCCCTAACAATTATAACCCAAACCCTTAGTCAACTAAAACCCCTAACTGCCATCATCTAACAACATATATCATCCATATTATCTTAAACCTTATTCTAACACTTAACACCAATAAATCCTAACACCCAAAACCTATAATCCATGTCCCTTAACCTCTAATCCATGTTTATGATAAACCCTAAAACTCCTCTCAACCTTGAACCTTAACCCCAAATAACTACAACCCCTAATACTTATAATCCATAAGCCTAAAACATTATAACTCATAACCCATATATATTGTTGGGTACCATTTTATGCTTATTTTCACTTCACAAATCATACTTTTGTCTCAAAAACCATCCATTTTTCCTTCATCTTATTCCATATTTTCCATAAAACAACCTATGCAAGGTACATTTATCATTCCTTAGCTTAATAATTGAATTTTTGAATTTTTAGCGTTAAAATTAAAATTTTATCAGAAATTACAGGATTTGACTAAATCCCGTAATTGCTCCAAGGTTCGTGTACTTTCAGGATAGCTGGGAGAATTCAGAGACATGTGTCATGATACTGTATGTACAAGTATGGATGTATATCTATCAGGTTCAAGATCTGAGCTTTCAAGGTGTCTGGTCAACGCTGGTCAAACAGGGCCACTTCAGCAGAAAATACCCTGTTTTAGCAGAAAATTATGGACAGTTTTAGATTTTCTGATTTAATACATGTATTTTTGTTGATTTAATACATGAATGTGTAGAGATATACATGGATGATTTTTCTGTGTATGGTAATACTTTTGATGATTCCTTGAAAATATTGGAAAAATTCCTAAAAAGATGCATAGAAATAAATTTGTCTCTCAACAATGAAAAATGTTTCATGATGTTAACTAAAGGAATAGTATTGGGTCGTCATATTTCATCATCGGGAATTACAATGGATCCTACAAAAATACAAATCATTGTGAACCTATCAGAACCAATCAGTCAGAAGGATGTGAGAATTTTTCTTGGATATGCAAGCTATTACCAAAGATTCATTAAAAAATTTAGTAAAATAGCTTTTCCATTATTCAAATTACTTGCAAAATATGTACATTTTCATTGGGATACTAATTGTCAAACTCCCTTTCAGAAACTCAAGGAAAATCTATCAACAACGCCTATCTTAAGAGGGCCTAATTGGGCTTTTCCATTTCACATATCTACAAATGCATCAGATACTGCAATAGGGGCATCATTGGGTCAAAAATAAAATCTTATGACTTATCTCTGTTACAACGAGCTTCTCTAACCAATTCAGACAGTCATTGCCATGATAACCTACCTCCATTATGTTGTTTACATCTTTCACTCCATACATTCATCCAGTCAAGATTATTTGCAATGTATAAATGCACTTCATCCCACTCTTGAGCAACTGAATCAAAAAAACATGATTCACCAATATTAAATATTAGTTATAACGTACAATATGCAGGTAATTATAAATATTTATAATTTATGAAATAAATTATATTAATATACTAATGAGTATGATCATATACACAAAAAATGAAACTTTATATGTATTATTAATATAAAATTTCACAATTATTAATATATTACCTCTCATTTTTTTCATTCTACCTTTCCCCAACAGATGCTCCTGATGTTCAAATTTTTTGATGGAGTTCACATCCCAAATGCGATCCACTGCATGCATAGTTGGCACTGCCAATTTAGGAAGACACTGACTAATATACACCATGGATTGATATACCATATATCCCTCCACCATAGAACCCTCAGGATGTGTTCTTTGTCTAACCAATGCCTTCAATGATTTCAAGTGCCTCTCCACCATCCACATTGACCTTGTGTGAACAGGTCCACAAATTTGAATCTCCTCAGCTTTGTGTATGAGGTAGTGTTCTTGTGCATTGAAAAATGTAGGAGGTATATACTTTTTCATTTCACACATTGGACGAGGAATTTATCTCTTCCAATACTTTATATCATCTTCATGGATTTGTTTCAATGAAAACCATCTACATGAGATCATGACACACGAAAATAGCATGTTTCAACATAACATAATATAATATATTACATGACAAGTAAAACATGTGCAATTAAGTACAACAATAATTTGAAAGAACATTTTGCATATAAATCATAACTACATCTTACCTCATGTATTTTCCAAGATCATATATAACTTGTTTGACGTTGTTGTCAAAGTCGTTTGGGAGAGATAGCGGTAGAACATACTATAACAACAAAATGAATCGTTATTTGTTTCGACCAAAGTAGACAAGAAAAGATAAAAAATAAATAAAAGATCTATAAGGCCAATATAGATAAATATGTATACCAAAATTATTACCTTAATGAAGGTATATCAATCATGTGTTTTTACCCCACCAAATTCACCTTTCTTCGTTAAGATATTTTTTATGTTTGAAGCAAAACTCGTGTGAAATTTAATTCTTTGAATGACCTATTTTACATCATTCCTTTGTTGCTCTGTTAATAAACATGGAAGGTTATTTCGGTCTAGTAATCCATCTGATCTATTTGAATATCGGATTAGACTTCGCATTGCATGATTGGCTTCCTGAATGTCAGTGAAAATTTTGACAATTTTTTCTTTGCCCCTCCCACCATCTATGATTCTACATAACGTTTCATTCACATTCTTCCCGATATTCATTGTATCAAGCAAATGAGCTATTTTTAGCTCCTCATAGTAGGGAAACCTCATGAATTGAGCAGGATAAGATTACATTCCTAATGGAAGCTCATTATTAATACCTTCATGATGATTGCAGCCTTCATGAAGCATAAAAGAAATCACAAAAATAATTAGCAAATACGGTAAAATAAATTCAATGATTAAAATAAACATTCAAAACATTACATGATCTACGATACATTATGAAATTGAGTACCTTGATTATTTCTATTATATTCCAACCTCCATAGGTGAGGTGTCATTCTTCATGGTTTTAAACCAGTCTCTTCTTTCCCATTGAAAATATTTTTTTCAGTGGTATAATACCTATATTTCTTAGGAAGAAGGTGCCTATACTCATCAAACACCATCTTTCCTAAACTTTGAATGATGATACTTCATCTTAGGGCCACAAAATGGACATCCAAATTTACCCTTTGTTTGAAGACCTACAACAAATGGATTAATGTCAATTATACAATGAGATTATTTAAAAATTAAATGTGCACCATGATAACATTAAAATATTATATAGTATTAAAGAGAAATATTAGAATGCTACATACCACAAAAATGTGTTAGTCCAGGGGCATCATGAATTGTCCATAAAAGTATTCCATAGAATTTAAATTTCTACTCCCTGACTAGTTTACATATGTCATACATTGTGATGCCAGCCCATAACTTTAGTAGCTCGTCGATAAGAGGATCGATATATACATTCATATCTTTAACCTGGTACTTACCTAATTGTTTTAAATTACACATAATTACTATAGGAATGATATCATGTAATATATATAATTAAATAAATAAACAAAAGATATTATGCAAAAATTGAAACAAATGAAAAAATTAAATTCAAAAAATTAATGTAAACAAATGCCTGGAACAATCATTGTCAACATTATGTGCTCCCTCTTTATTGGCATCCAAGGAGGAATGGTATTGTTGATAACAAAAATAGGCCACACTGAGTAAATAGACCTAACCCCTCTGAATGGATTAACACCGTCAACTGCCAATGAAAGCCTAACATTACGAGGTTCATCTTTGAAATCTACCCATTTTTCCTCAATTTCCCTAAATGCAGAACAATCGGCAGGCATTCTAATAAAAACATCTCCACTTATGTTACATGCATGGTAATCCATAAATTGTGCTATGCTTTCACACCTGAACAAATACTTCAAACATGGAATTATGGGAATATGACGAAGAAACTTGCGAGGCAACCTTTTTGTTACTTGATCGATTCAATATCTACTGATAAGACATTGCAGACATTATGTTTTCGAAGCATGTTGTCCATAATATATAATATGGTCATTAGGACATGCATCTATAGTTTGATAATCTATTCCAATGTCTTTCATAATGGCATTCAAACCTCGATATGTGCGAGGTAAAATATTTGACGATGGTAACAAAAATTCACCTAAAAATCTACAACATAACAAATAACTAGTTAATGTAAGAATATTAATCGTAAAAATTGCATTCTTATTTTATACATTAATTAACACTAAAAAGAAAAAGAAAAAAATCAACATTTATGTATAATATGAGATGAAACATATTACATACCTTAGTATCTGTGTCATACAAGTGTTCGACAAATTATTCATAACCTTTAAGTTCACTAGCAGCAATGTAGCGAAGATAATATTTGCTCTTGATCGTTCATATAGTCGTTTGTTTGCCTTTTCTAATAGAGGTTCATCATAAATACCAGCATTTTCCCCATCCTCATCCAGCTATGAAAACAAATCATGGATCATTTGATTTGTCCCATCATCTTCTTCCATGGGATCATTAACTTGATTTGTCCCATCATCTTCTTCCATGAGATCCTCATTTGCTTGGTCATGATGATGTTCCTCAACTTGTACAACATCATTTATACTAATACTTGGTGCAATATTCTGTGAAAAGTTAGAAGGTAAGTCTAACTTTATAATTATAAACAATCATGCAAAATTAGTGTATACTATAACAAATATTCAATATATATATATATATAAAATTGACAAAATAATAAATAATAATAATAATAATAATGAATATATAGCTAATTACCATGGGACAATATTCATTCAATCCGCCATTAATGTGCCCATATTTCCTACAATGTTTTGTAGATGTTGTTATTAAAATTCTTACGGAACGTCTAAGACAACATTTTTTACAAGGTAAATAACATCTACCATAACCCTTTTCACCCACTTTACTTTTTTCCCCACCTCTAACAACATTCTGCGACATTTTTCCACATAAAAATACCCTTTCGGAACCGTCGTTGTTATAGCAAGATTGTCACAACATCTTTAAATCATCAAATATTTATAGTTCAATTTTAGGTCACGATTGTCTCAATTGCGACGACCATGACCTAAAAATATTTATTTTTTTACCTATTTATTTGTCATTTTTAACAGTCAATTTTAACGTTAGGTCAGTCGTCGCTCTTGCGACGAACGTTAACCATATTAATTTAAAAAAAATAGGTGTGTCTCTCTTGTGACGAACATTGACCATATTAATTTAGTCAAATTACATGCATCGAGATAGCGACGAATACAGGGTGGATTTAGAAAAAAAGATTTTTTTCTCTTGCATGTTGCGATGAAAAAGTACTTTCGTCGCAAGTGGTTGTCACAATTTTTTCAATATGTAGTAGTGAGGGAACCATGTGAACCATCTCTTTATTTGGGGGTGTCGCACCCCTTCGTGAACCCATGCCCCAACAAATCGTTGTGCCCCTTC
The DNA here is from genome assembly GCA_009831015.1 of Picea engelmannii. Classification (NCBI taxonomy): domain Eukaryota; kingdom Viridiplantae; phylum Streptophyta; class Pinopsida; order Pinales; family Pinaceae; genus Picea; species Picea engelmannii. The sequence goes on along the minus strand of ML782469.1, from coordinate 790,507 downwards.
ATCGACCCGGTCTCCAAATGAACCCACATTCTCTCAACCATCATTCCCCTTGGGACCAGCACACCCAACCTTGGGGCACCCCTCACGTCGGTGCACCCCATCCGTCTAACCAACTCGTCGTCTTGGGTGTGAACACTACTTAGGTGAGTCAATTCGGCTCACCTAAGTGTGCCCCCCCATGCCTTAGCCTATTTTCACTTCGACGATGGAGTGCCCAATTCTTTCCCTCAACTCCTCGCTAAATCAGTTTTTGTCTAACTTTCCTTCCTAGGCACCTTGGGTGGAGTAATCTCTTATCACATCGCACACCCAAGGAACCCCAACTCCCCTATATATGAAGGAAAATGTTTCTTCATTCTCATTGATCACCTTTCCTTCCCAATTCGTCTCATGGTGAAAGTGCACATGCCCAAGCTAAGCTCTCAAGGCCTTACACCATGCAACATAAGCTTTACCTTTTTACCATACAAGAAAATTATTATTCAAGGTAAAAGGAATTGGAAGAGAGTTTGAGCGTTGGGTACCATTCAAATTATTTGAGATCCAAATGATCAAGAGGTCGAATTACCCTATGAACTAACATTCAATTGAGGAAATTGTGAGAGTCATCCTTGAGTTAATTTCCATGAGAATGTTGTAAGCTAATTACATAAATATATAGACACAAATTAAGTGATAATTCTAGCTATATGAAATGATAATGGTTTTTCAATTAGAAAATTCGTTGCAAATGATAATTCCATGGAATCCCAGTAGTGATATTTCCTAGCCAACTTGTGTTTGAGCCTTAGCGAGAAGTGTGATAGCCTAAGGGACTACTGAGTAGAGAAGGGGGGGCATTCCTTGGTTTGTGTAAGCTTATGGGGAAAAGGGTTGTGGATTGGAAATTGTTTTAGGTGTAATTGTTGACTATGAACCTACAAATTGGGCTATGAGAAGAGAATTAGAGCCAATCATAGGAAAATCTCGCCCTTATGGATTCATAGCATCATATCGAGGGTATCCTTTGTTGTAGACATAAATGATGTAGCAAGGAGCCTATGGTTGGGTAGAACGTTGTTGGCATGTAGGGGGTAGACCCAGGGTTAATCAATAAAATACCAACAAAACCTTTAGATACAGGCCCTGTTATCTCCTCAAATGAAATAGTCAAATTTGGTAATTTTAGGTGATAGGAGGTCATTGAAAAATACTTTTCTAAATTTTTTAAGATTCATTTTTTAGAGCCTTGTGTCTGTAATAAAGTTTGAAAAACATTAGATTTCATTTTGCTTCAAAAAAATCAAAATTCAGGTTTTGGTGGCTAAGAGATTTTCCAAAAGGGCTTCTAATCCACTGAAATCCTATCTTTTGGCAGCTTAAATGCGAAATTTGGGGCTCTCCTAGCCACCGAAAGCACATAAATTATGCGTTTTTACTAGGTTGAATCATCATTTTCAAACGATTATTTTGAGCAACTGAAAGATCATTTTGGGAACCGGTCGAGGTTTTTTGTGCCTAACATGTCAAAGACCAATAAACTCTCTCAATTTTCCTACAGGTGTCATATATTGGGAGAATAAAATTCATCTCTGATCCCTAATTTTCGGATCTCAAAATTTACCTGTTTGAAACATGTTTTTGAAATGAAGATCATGCTCAAATAAAAATGAATCTCAAATAAATGAGAGAGGTTTTTTCTCAAAACAAAACGATATAAAAATACCTCTCTCAGTTTTCCAAACTCTATTTTTATTTGAGAGATATGGGTGAATCTTTGAGAGGAATATTTCCAGAATTTTTGGTGGCTTAAGCGAACATTTCAACAGTTCATTAGCCACTGAAAGCACAGACATGGCAGAGAGGTCGTATTTTTGCCCAGATCTAACTTTTTCTCAGCCAAACATCTTGAGAATGGTTTCTTAAGATGCATGATAATTAAATACATCATATTTAAGTTTTTTTCTTGATGTATGAGGTGTTTTAGATGGTGGCAAAATGGAAATAACCACCTATTTTCGAGCACAGAAAACAGTTTTTGGCTAAAAATAGAAAATTCAACCCATCTGGTTTTCTATGGATATTCAAGAGCCTTGAAAGGTTTTCTACACTTGGAAAATATTTTGAAGGAGATAAAGATCATAAAATATAAGGAGTTGACCTAGTTTTTAGGATCTCTTCCTATTCTTTTGTGACAGTTTTTTACTGTCTATTTTAAGTAAATCTAATCCTACTTTTCAAGATCTATATTTCTCATGTAAAGGATATAAATCCATAGACTATTGATGTAACAAAGGAGGGGCGGGGGAGGGATTCAATCCTTGAGGCTAAAGGTTCGATTTTGGATTCACTGTGCTACTACTGTAATAGAGACTTATTCTTAAATATATTCAAGCCTATAAGCTTCTTTCATTGATGTGATCAGATCTCTTCTTTCCTATCTGTCTATAATTATGAGTGAATGTTATTCTTTGTCTATGATTATATGATCCTTAGGTGACTATCATCTCACTATTTGATTGCTAAGAAAATAATCATAAGTAGTTATCCTAGTTTCTGGACCCATCATACTTATTGTTTTATAAATGTGTGATTTGGTTAGGTGATTAGCTTCTATTCTATTTGATAAAAAACTTGTCTGATTTCATCTCTTAAGAGCCTTATACTGTTTGAATATCACTAGAAAGTCTTCAATAAATGGTCTAGTTAGTAGATATTCATCTTGATCCAACCCCATACCCATCATTGAGTTAATCATTGAGAGAATTAGTTAAGTTACCAGGCATCTTCGAGCTCAACCTAGAAGAGTTTCCTGGAGTGATAACAAATTGGCGTCGTTGTCGGGGAGAGGAGATTGAAGCTCAACTTCCTTGATACACGACATAGATCTATCTTTGATGATAGACAAAGCCTAGACATTTTATTGGTTGAAATTTTCTATTTGGTGACTCCATTGAATAATTGTGGCTCCGAGAAGGGCTCATACCAGAGAAAAATCAAGAGAGGCCACCAACAACACCTGTTGCAGACCCAAAGAAGATTATCAGAAGTGGAAGAATTCTACAAAGGAAAACTTCCAAAGCAACAAGGAAATCTAGAGCAGGTATCTCAAGAGGTATTGCTTCTTTATATGTACCTAGAACACCTTCCATTAAGTCTACTTATGTTGAAGCTTCATGTTCTCGGAAATTTGTAAGTGAATCAGAAAATTTGAATGGTGATGAGCCTTCAAATAGATTTTGTTGTTATAGATCTTATTTATAAGCATATTTTAGGGAAAGAGATTGTACCATTTACCTTTGAAGAGGACTACTCCTCTTCTCTGAATTATTTGCAAACATAACCAGAAAAACTCTACTCTTATACTCATACCAGTTTGCCTATAGTAGAGTTTGTTCTCCAAGATTTGTTTGTGGAAGGAGAAGTAAATCTAGCCCTGTTGCTAGGGAAGATTTACAAAGACCTCTATTTCCCTGATCCATCCGAATTTAATAAAAACTCCAGTGGGGAGGATCTGATTGACAGAAGATAAAGAGGCTGAATTCCAAATCTAGGTATCAGTTTATCAATCTGCTTCATGAATTGTTGTATTTCTTTATCAGCTCTTTCAGTCTTTTTCCTTCGCATGTTAAGAGAATTATTTTATGTTTTGTATATTTGGAAACTTATCATTCTTGTTTTATATATACCACCCTAGAAGAGGAAAGCTTGTAGCCTGCTTGCATTGTAGAAGTAGATTCAGCAACTTTACCTTAGCCCTTTCATAAGGACGATCATTGTATCCAAATTCCTTTTGAAATTGATCAACCATATAACCTGGAGGAAATTAAGATTGATACTAAACCTATTCAGACTTCATTTCATACTGTCATTACTGCTGAACCTTTTCATCAACCTCTCATCCATCAAGAGCAACCCACTGCTTTTCAAATTAAGATCAGGATGAAGATGTTCAATCCTTTGAGGTTGCCCTGTCTCCTTCATCCTTATCCTCTTGACTGTTATGAATACCTCCCCCAGTTTTCTGGAGAGAATCAAATTTCAGCTGAGAGGCACTTAGAATCCTTTGAGGATTTTGTTGAGCATTTTGAGATTGTTCATGAAGATATGATCATGAGATTTTTCTCTAAATATTTGATCAGAGATGTTGTTGCATGGTTTAAGATTCTGAGAGTTGATTTTATTGGCTCTTAGATCGAGTTCTTTAATGCTTTCTTGAAGTATTGGGGTGAGTACAAATCAATGAATTCATACCTTGTTGATTTTTATGCTTTGAAGAGAGAGCAAGATGAAGCTTTGTCTATCTTCAATCGAATATTTTCCAGCATCTACCATAACATGCCTTTGGAGGTCCTCCCTGCAAAGACAACTACCATGATACATTATCTTATAGGTCTTCATTCATAAATTGCCCTTCTTTTGCTAGAAAATAATTCTTCATCCTTAACCCAGTTGTTTGTAGATGCGCAAGGGGTAAAGGAGAACATTTGTGCATCCAGGTGGATCAGAATGTAGGTTGACTCTGAAAACCTGCGAGCACATGAGCAAGCCGAATGTCAGTATACTTCAAATTTTGAGCAGGAGAGTAATGAGGTCAAAGCAGATTTGGAACAACATCGAGCATGTGAGTTTATTTCAGATTCAGAATCAGATTTTTCAGTATTTGCAGAATACTCCAGAGATAGGTATGAGTCTGAAGTTTGTGATCAGTTTGTAAATCGAAATGAATCTTTGGTAACCAATGATTACACTGGAAACTACATGTTCCTAGCTGATCATAATCCTTGTCATTTAAACATTTCTCTATCATCATTTTCTGAGTACTTTTCCGAAGAAAAAGTTCTAATGATTGATGATCAAGATCTGATTATAAGAGAACTAGAAGGTGATCAGTATTCTAGCAAAGGAACAATCATGGCTGAGCAAGAGGTTGTTATAGATGTGCAGTGGTTTCCCAAAGACCAACATGTTTCTGATCTTCCTTTCAAGGATCCGGTGGAAGCATTCATGGAGCTATATTTTTCAGAGAGTTGGAAGGTTTCAGATTTCTTCATCTCACCCATGTTTTCAAGTGAGTATGGTTTCCAGAAAGAGTTTTTATTGTTGTTGTTACATTTCAGAACTCAACTGTTGATCAATGATAAAGACAAAGTTTCTTCAATTTGTAAATTTCTTGAATGGTTGTTATGGAAGTCAGCATTCACTTAACTAATTGCAGAGTTGGTTAGAGTAGCGTAGGGTAGGAAATAAGCTCGTTGCCCAAGCATTTCTTTTCTTCCATTTTGTAGCAAAAATAGTAGTCAGTTTATATGAATAAAGGTAGATCTTGAGAATGGAAGTTTTGAAGGTTTACAAATATCAGTTACAGGCAGGCTACAGGTTCACAAAAGATCAATTGTAAAATCCAAATGACTCCATGCCCGAGGCTAAAGGTACAAGGTCTACTAGGTTCTTGGAAACCTCATAGGGAGGTCTCCAACCGAAAAAGGCCAGATGACTCCATGCCCAATGCTAAAGGCGACTGGAACTACTAGGTCCTTGGAAACCTTCCAGGTAGGTCTCCATCCCAGTTGGAGCCAAATGTTATCTCCTCAAATGACATAGTAAAATTTGTTAATTTTAGGTGATAGGAGGTCATTGAAAAATACTTTTCTAATTTTTTTAAGATTCATTTTTTAGAGCCTTATGTCTGTAATAAAGTTTGAAAAACATTAGATTTCATTTTTTCTTCAAAAAAATCAAATTTCAGGTTTCAGTGGCTAAGTTATTTTCCAAAAGGGCTTCTAAGCCACCAAAATCCTAGCTTTCCGTAGCTTAAACGCGAAATTCGGGGCTCTCCTAGCCACCGAAAGCATAGAATTTCTGCGTTTTTACTAGGTTGAGTCATCGTTTTCAAACGCTGATTTTGAGTAAATGGAAGATCATTTTGAGAAATGGTAGAAGGTTTTTGTGCCTAACATTTCAAAGACCAATAATATCTCTCAATTTTCCTACAGGTGTCATATATTGGGAGAATCGAATTCATCTGTGAGCCCTAATTTTCGGATCTCAGAATTTACCTGTTTGACGCTTGTTTTTGAAATGCATATCACGGGAAAATAAAAACGAATCTCAAATAAATGAGAGAGGTTTTTTATCACAACAAACCGATATAAAAAAACCTCTCTCATTTTTACAAAATATATTTTTATTTGAGAGATATGGGTGAATATTTGAGAGGAGTATTTCCATAATTTTCGGTGGCTTGGGCAAACATTTCAACTGTTCATTAGCCACCGAAAGCACAGACATGGCAGAGAGGTCGTATTTTTTCCCAAATCTAAATTTTTCTCAGCCAAACATCTTGAGAATGGTTTCTTAAGATGCATGATAATTAAATACATCAGATTTAAGGTTTTGTCTTGATGTATGAGGTGTTTTAGATGGTGGCAAAATGGAAATAACCACCTATTTTCTGGACACAGAAAACATTTTTGGGCGAAAAATAGCAAATTCGACCCATCTGGTTTTCTATGGATATTCAACAGCCTTGGAAGGTTTTCTACACTTGGCAAATATTTTTAAGGAGATAAATATCATAAAAGATAAGGAGTTGACCTAGTTTTTAGGATCTCTTCCTATTCTTTTGTGACAATTTTTTACTGTTTATTTTAAGTAAATATGATCCTACGTGTTAGGATCTAGATTTCTCATGT
>ML782469.1:769516-783734 GCA_009831015.1 Picea engelmannii | reverse complement strand
GGGGGGGGGGGGGATTCAGTCCTTGAGGATGAAGGTTCGATTTTGGATTCACTATGTTGCTACTGTAATAGAGACTTATTCTTAAATATATTCAAGCCTATAAGATTATTTCATTGATGTGATCAGATCTCTTATTTCCTATCTGTCTATACTTATGAGTGAATGTTATTCTTTGTCTATGATTATATGATCCTTAGGTGACTATCATCTCACTATTTGATTGCTAAGCAAAGAATCATAAGTAGTTATCCTAGTTTCTAGACCCATCATACTTATTGTTTTATATATGTGTGATTTGGTTAGGTGATTAGCTTGTGTTCTATTTGATAAACAACTTGTCTGATTTCATCTCTTGAGAGCCTTACACTATTTCAATATCACTAGACAGTCTTCAATAAATGGTCCAGTTAGTAGATAACAGGCCCTTTCCTGGAGTGATAACAGGCCCTTTCAGCATTACCTGCAGATCAAGTGAAGTCCCACCTGAGGCATCTTGAGGGGTTGTAGGAACCAAGGTTCCATAGTGTTGAGGGGAAGTGAGGCATCATTCAGATCCTTTACTTACATGTGCAGTTCTCATAGTTAACAGTTACTTTGTTATGAAACATAATCTATGTGAAACATTACAATATCATATATGGTCCATTTATTTAGCATAAACCAAAAAACAATATAAATTGCAACCACACCATAACACATAGATTTAGGTGGTTCGCCCAACTTGATCTACGTCCACAATGGTCGGCTTCTTATATTGTTCATTAATATCTTTCTTACAATAGTGCATTGTGATAAAAAATATGCAACAGTAATATCATCCCAAACCTGCCTAGTTGTTCTATTGCAGTGTGAGTTCACTCCTCAGTCATACTACATATTTCTTCCTCCGCCCGACTCCCTTACAAAAAATCATTTTCTACTTACATGTACCATCACACACATATATCTCAGCCCCAAATCCCTTCAATATTTCCTTTCTTACATATTTATAAATACCAATAGGGCTAAGCCCATTACAAAAGTGGGCAAAGTGTCCCCAAAACCCGTTACAAAAGTGGACAAATTGTCCCCAAACCCTATGGTTTATAATCATGTTCCACCTTCTATGTGTTATGTTGTCATGCATCCTTTTGTCGCACTCCTTGACTCCTTGAAGTTTTCTTCCATCATGCACTTTGGTCCATCTTCTAATTGTATTTTACCCTTTGATATCCTTTTTGCGCAGGTCCCAGAACTTATCCAAAATTCCTCTCCAACAATCCCCCAACACTCACCTATGAGCTCATCCCAAGACACTCAGGCCTACTTCCAGTGCGTCGAAGGATGCCTTCATTGTTGCAGGTGTCATACTACCAAATTTCACCTACAATATGTGTGTTTCTTGCTAACTTAATATGTTGTCTCTGGATAATGATAGAGTTTAGTAAGCACGTAACTCCTTCCTAACTTCCCTCTTTAATTTGGGTAGATGGTTTTCTTATTTCTCAAGTATCATAACTATCACCATACCCAGGTTCTTGTTCTGCATAAAGTCATATTTTCATGTTATTCATGTTCATGTGCTCCTTCTTGATGCATCGTTGGTTTGTTTTTCTTATGTCATGCTTTTGTGTTGCCTTTTGTTCTATGTAATCCAATTCTGGGATATTTTGCTAAACTGGGGTCGATTACTGTCATTCGCGGGACTTCCCATTGCACCTGTCTTGCAGCCTGCTTAAAACTTTGTACATTATCTTTAGTTGGTTCCATCGTTCTCTAATATAACCTACTCATCTCCTCTTCCCTTCATTATTTCTCTGCACTATGCTCAAATTCTAGTCGACACTCGGCTCGTCTTCCTATCTCTAATGGATACAAACCAATCGCTTACCCTTTCTTCTTATGTTATAGTAAGTTGGCCCTACACATGCGAGTGTACTTATACTCATGTCCTGCAAAAATACTATATCCTTTGGCAAGTTCTGGTCTGAATCAGCCATCCTGTACAAATCTTTGTCACACTCGTTCTCGTCGTCTTTCGATTGAAGTAAATTTTGAATACTTTTCCTATCAGTTTTAATTATGACTATGTGCTTCCTTACATATTTGTATATTGCATTTCCAACTATAGTTTCCTTTTTTTCCTACAATCTTAGTCCAATCCACTAATGGTTTCTTTTATGTCTCCATTACTTTGTATCTTTGGCGTATTCTCCATTCGATTTGGCAATCGGTCAAGATATTTTTCATTTAATGGTACGTGATGCCAATGATATCTCTTTATTGCACATCCGATCGTGTGGTGTGTTGAATGCTTCTTAATTTTCATCTACGCAATCACGTAATCTACTTTATTGCTCCCATTTTTGTTTTCTTCTACATATTTTTCTCTTATCTACGACAGTTTCTTGCTTCCCCTCTTTATGCATAATCAAAACTTATTTACCTCGTCAACGTCTAACCTTTTATGTTTCATACTTTTTCCTATTTTTGTTTCTGTTTCTATCTTTTCCTTCCTATAGTACACTATGATACAATTTTAAAATGCATATCCCCTCTAGTGCACGGAAGGACGACCATCCCTATACAGTTTCAATGTTGGGTATGTGTTATATTCTTTGCACGTGTGTGTGTGGGCGCGCCAGATATCACAACTGTGTCTGACGATCTCTCGTACTAGTGCTTTGTTTGTGTTGTGTGCACCGGGTGGTTTCCTAGGGGGGGGGAGGTATGCCCCCCCTTGGTTATGCATAGCGTTCGACAATGGGTGGTAGCTCAGGGCAGCGCCCCGAAAAAAAAAATTGGGCGATTTTTGCTATTTTTAGCGGTTTTGTCAATTAATTCCGGATTAAGGGATTAGGGTTTCAGTATCTATGAAATACCTAAAAACATTGTATATATATTGTATAGTGAATGGTGAAATTCCACATAATGAATATAAGAAAGGTTTTCCCGGTTGAGGGTTTCCGGTATAAATCTTTGTGTACTATGTGAATGAGCCATTGCATAAATTTTGTTTTGCTTAAGAATCTATATGAATTTCTTTACTTCACAAGTTTAAAACTTACATGTGGTATCAGAACTCATTTTTGGCTTCAGAGGGACGCCTTTGTTGTTGAGGGTTTGGCTCAGTCTTGATAGATCAAGTTTATCTTGGGTTTGTGATAAACCTGGGTTTAGTGGGAGCTTTTGCAGTGATTATTTGAGTGCAGAAAGAGGAATGGTGAGTTCTTATAGAATCGAGATAGAGAAGTTCAACGGTAAAAACTTTGAGCTATGGAAGTTGAAGATGGAAGACATTCTTGTAGACAAATAACAATGGATCGTTGTGGATCCTAGTACACAGCCTACTAGTACACCGTCTACTAGAACACAGGCTACTGGTACACAACCTACCAGTACAAAAACTACCAGTACACCACCTACTCGTATGTCGAAGGAAGATTGGGAGAAGTTGGACAGAAGAGCAAGGAGTATTATTCGACTCTGCCTAGAAAATTCGGTTTTGTTGAATGTCTCGGGAGAATATACAACCAAGGAACTATGGGATAAGTTGGGAAATTTGTATCGATCAAAGTCCCTAGTAAAGAAGTTGTATCATCTTAGGATGCAATATGGATATTCTGTGACAGAACATCTAAATGCCTTTAATACTCTGGTAAGTCAACTTGGCTCTGTTAATATTATTATTGCAGAGGAAGATAAGTGTATTACTTTGTTATGTTATTTTCCAGACTCTTGGGATAATTTGGTTGTAGAAATAGGTAGTACCACTCAATCTACATTGAAGTATGAGGATGTAGTTGCATCCTTGTTATCTGAAGAAATGAGGCAAAAAAGCATGGATGGTCACATCACAGATGCTTTATTTATAAGAGGGCGTACCCAAGACAGGAACCCTAGTAAGCCTTCTGGGTGGAGATCTAAGTTTACAGGTGGATCTAAGTCTCCAGGAAAATATTTGAGGAAATGTTGGAAGTGTGGTAAAATAGGGAATTATAAGAAAGATTGCAAGTCTAAGAAGGTTGAAAAACCAAAGGGATCTGTTAGTACCTCTTCCACAGAGGCGAAAACCTCCACTGAAGAAGGAGGTGATGTTTACCTGGCATCTACAAGTACACATGCAGACCATGATTTATGGTTGATCGACTCAGGTTCATCATACCATATGACTCCTCACAGGGAGTGGTTCTCTGAATATGAAAAATATGATGGTGGTGATGTATTCCAAGGAGATGACTCGACAACAAAAATCTTCGAACATGGAAGGGTTAATTTGTTGCTAAAATATGGAAGGATTAGAACACTTCCTGGGGTTCTGCACATTCCAAAACTAGCCAGGAGCCTAATATATGTAAGCAAGATGGATGATGCATGAGTGGATATTGTATTTGGAAAGAACACTTGCAAGATGGTACGAGGAGAAATGGTGTTGATGAGGGGAGTTCGGTGTGGAAATATGTACAAGTTTTTGGGAAGCACTTATACTAATGGGTGTAATAGTTATGTTGTCCTTGAGCAGACAAATAAAGAAGACAAGACCAATATCGTCCCTGAAAAGAAGACCATGATGTGGCATCAAAGACTGGGGCATATTGGAGAAAAGGGCCTTCGAACACTACACGATAAAGGCATAGTTGGAGGTATGTCTAATTGCACTCTGGATTTTGATTTATGTGAACATTGCATATATGGTAAACATAACCGAGTAATATTCTCATCTGGTGCTACAAGAGTAAAGGGGATCTTAGAGTTGATACACAGTGATGTGTTTGGACCTGTTCCTATTCCATCTCTAGGTAAATCTATGTATTATGTTTCATTCATAGATGTTTTTTCAAGGAACACATGGATTTATCTTCTTAGAAAGAAATATGAGGTATTTGATAAATTTAAAGAGTTTAAGGCTCTGGTAGAAAATCAGACAAAGAAGAAAACAAAGGTATTGAGAACAGATAATGGTGGATAATTCTGCAGAAATGAATTCGAAGAATTTTGTAAGAAGTGTGGTATAGCAAGGCAGAAGAATACTCCATACACTCCTCAGTAGAATGGAGTTGCAGAAAGGATGAACAAGACACTGATGGAAAAAGAAAGGAGCATGCTCAGTGGTGTCGGGTTAGGACAAGAATTTTGGGCAGAGGCAATGGGTACAACATGTTACCTGGTCAATTGATCACCTTCATCAACGTTGGATGATAAAACTCCACACAAGGTATGGTCTAGAAAGAAACCCTCTCTTCAACATTTTAGAGTGTTTGGTTGTGATGCTTATGTACATGTTCCAAAGGAAAATAGAAGTAAGAAGGATAAAAAGGTTGAAAAGTGTATCTTTATTGGTTATAAAGATGGTGTGAAAGGTTATAAGCTTTGGAACCCAGAAACCAAGAAAATTGTTTACAATCGAGATTTTGTTTTCAGAGAGGTAAAAGATGTGTCCAAACAGGAATGCCTACCAACGCAAGACGAACCTGATAAAATAGAGATTGAGTTGGATGATGCAAAATATGAATCATCTGAAGAAGAGGAAGCAGAAGAAAAATAAGAAGAACCTCATACCCCAATGTTGAGGAGATCAGTGAGAGATACAAGGCAACCAGAAAGGTATAGTCCACCTAATTTTCGTTCCAATTTTGCTTTATCTATTATTAATGATGATCCTAGAATTGCCAGGGAAGCAATGAATTCATAGGATAGTAAACTCTGGAAGAAGGTCGTGGTTGAAGAAATGGATTCCTTGGATAAGAATGAGGCATGGGATATAGTTGAGTTGCCAGCTGGAAGAAAATCTGTTGGTAGAAAATGGTTGTTTAAGAAGAAGTTTAATGCACAAGGTAAAGTGGAGAAATACAAAGCTCGGTTAGTAGCAAAAGATTATTCCCAGGTAGAGGGAATTGAATTTGGTGAGATTTTTTCTCATGTTGCTAAGTTAACTTCTATTATATTTATTTTATCTATTGTTGTTGCTTTTGATCTTGAAGTGGAATAGATGGATGTGAAGACAACATTCCTACATGGGGATCTGGAAGAAGAAATCTATTGAAGCAGCCAGAAGGCTTTGTAGTGAAGGGAAAGAAAGAGCTGGTATGTAAGCTAAAGAAGTCACTATATGGTCTGAAGCAATCACCTAGGATGTGGTACCAAAAGTTTGACCCATACATCCTTGGATTGGGATTTGTAAGAAGTGAGGTTGATCACTGTGTATATTCCAAGAAGGTTGGTAATCACTTCATTTATGTAGTGTTGTATGTTGATGACATGTTGTTGGTAGGAAATAACATGGATGTTATCAAGGAGGTAAAACCACATCTATCCTCCAAATTTGACATGAAGGATCTCGGTGCTGCTAACTTCATTCTGGGAATGGAGATTAAAAGAGATCGTGCAAATAGGAAACTCTGGTTGAATCAGAGAAAATATGTTGAGATGATATTGTAGAGGTTTAATATGCATGGAAGTAAACCGTTCAAGGTTCCTATTCCTATAGGTGTAAATTTATATGTAGATCAGTGTCCCAAGACACGGGAATAAGAAGAGGACATGTCCCATGTTCTGTATGCCAGTGCAGTTGGCAATTTAATGTATGCAATGGTCTGTACTAGACCGGACATTGCACATGCAGTGGGAGTTTTGAGCAGGTATATGTCAAAACCAAGGAAGGAGCATTGGACAGAAGTAAAGAGGATCTTCAGGTATCTTCATGTCACTACCATTTATGGATTATGCTACCAAGGAAGACCAGGATTGGACAGAGTGATGGACATACATTGATTTGTTGATGTCGACTGGGTTGTAGATATGGATAGCAAAAGATCTACAAGTGGGTATGTGTTTAACCTATTTGGAGGAGCAATCATTTGGATGAGAAAAAGACAGGTTGTAGTGGCACTCTCAACTACAGAAGATGAATACATGGCAGCCACTCATGCAAGCAAGGAAGCAGTATGGTTACAAAGATTGTGTTCAGGTATTGGGTTGGTACAACAAGAAGTGAGATTATATTGTGACAGTCATAGTGCAATCTTCCTGGCAAAGAACCCAGCTTACCATTCGAATACAAAGAATATTGATGTATAGTATCACTTTGTGAGAGACATGATTGAGGAAAAGAAGGTGTTGTTGGAAAAGGTTGACACTTTGAAGAATGTTGCAGATTCATTGACAAAGTCTGTGAGCACAGAAAATTTCTCCTGGTGTAGAGTAAAAATGGGCATTGATGCCTTGTATTCTTGACTATGTAATCCCCTGGACCCCTGGATGCAAAGAAAACAACAAGTGAGAGAATGTTGGGTATGTGTTATATTCTTTGCATGTGTGTGTGTGGGCACGTCAGATATGACAACTGCTTCTAACGATCCCTCGTACTAGTGTTATGTTTTTGACGTGTGCATCGGGCGCTTTCCTAGGGGGGCCCCAGGGGGGGGCAGGTATGCCCCCCCCTGGTTACACGCAGTGTTCAGCAATGGGTGGTAGCCCGAGGCAGCGCCCTAGAAAAAAAAATTGGGCAATTTTTGCTATTTTTAGCGGATTTTTCTATTTTTAGCGGTTTTGTAAATTAATCTCGAATTAAGGGATTAGGGTTTTGGTATCTACAGAATACCTAAAAACATTGTATATATATTGTATAGTGAATGGTGAAATTCCAAATAATGAATATAAGAAAGGTTTTCCCAGTTGAGGGTTTCCGGTATAAATCTTTGTGTACTATGTGAATGAGCCATTGATTAAATTTTGTTTTGCTTAAGAATCTATATGCATTTCTTTACTTACAGGTTTAAAACTTACATTCAGTTGGCTCCCATTCACTAGTCCTTCCTCGACTTATCCATCCAACTGCTCTAGTTGAACAACACCTTCTTCAGTCACATGTATGATCACATACAGTCATAACCAGTGCATCCTAAACTTTCTTGGGTGTTGTAAGAACATGTTGTCGTAAAGCAGCGTTAGATCCCCTGTCTAGAAATTTTTCTACTTAATGTGTCTATCATGCCATGCCTTTTTTCATTCCATCTAAACTTGTTGATGGAAGCCTGCAATAGAGCGATCTTCCTCGAGTATTAATAATTGTGATATCCTTTCTTATACTTCGCCAGATTTCATAAGGTATGTCATTGTCGCAATGCGCAAACTCGGTATAAGATATTCCATGGGAATGATTGCTTCATGATCGAATGCTAACTTAAAGGGTGTTTGTCCTGTCAACTTCTTACATGTAGTTTTGTAAGCCCAAAGTACTACAGGGATCCTTAAATCCCAGTCATCTCTCCATACATTGCACACCTTGGTCATTGCATTTTCTAGTATCTTGTTGAAGGCCACCACCGTTCCATTTGCTTGTGGGTGATATGGAGTGCTCTTTCAATTATTTATTTGGAACTCTTTTGTTAGTGTTTCAACTGTCTTGTTCAGAAAGTGAGTCCCTTGGTCGCTCATAAGTATTTTAGGACACCCAAACCTGGTCACTATGTTCTCGAACAAGAATCACATTGTTGTTTCTGCGCTGCAATCTATAACGGGTTCCGCTTCTTACCATCTTGTCAAGTAGTTTGTCACGGTAATTGTGTATTTGGCTCGTGTTCTTCTTGTTGGTGGGTTAATTGATCTGAAAAAATCCACTGCCCATTTGTCAAACTCTTGTAAGGTAACTTGTGGATTCAAGGGAATCTCATCCCTTTGTGATGGTCTTCCTACTTGTTGAGCACTCAACACACCCTAAAAAATTTGTGAAATTTTCTTTTTGGGTACCACTTAATCTTCTTCATCGACTGTCTGCATGAATCGGCGACCCGGAGTTTCCTCGATTCACTTGAGAAATATGGCATCGGTGAAAGATAAAGGTGGTGAAAATCATTTGGAAAGTCAAAGTAGTCAATTTCTGACCTTCATCGGCGTCAACCGATGAAAGCATTCCTTTCCCACGAACAATCTCAGGAAGGATTTCGCCGAAGGCCGATCCATTCGGTTTCGGTAGAGAAAAGGTGCAATAATGAACACTACGTGGAGGTAAGGAGTAAACACTCGATCCCTGATCCCTATGTCAGAGTGATGTGACGCGACAAGATGTTTTACCTCCTTATGTGTCAGACATGCCACATTCAAAGCTGGTAGTTAATTCGCAGATCGTGCATTAGTTACTAATTCATGCACAAATCAAAAGGATCCATTAAACCGACCAATCCAATGTATCTTCTCACGTGCCTCTGTCGTCAACTAGTTAAGGTTTGTTTGCAGAAATATGAGGGTAATTTATTTTGAATTTACACTTACTACTTGTATTAACTAATCGATATGACTGATAGTACCTTTCTATTTATATATTGTTCGAGTCATTGTGCATGGACCCATTCTATGCAACAAGAAATTCAGAACAAACAGAGGAGTGAAGCCAACAATCAGGAAGGAAACGCCCAAAGTTTAGTGAGTATTAAGAAATTGTCATAGCAAGAGTTACAGGTATGTATATGCTAAATGGTTTTCATGCATGTCATTATTACATGTACGCACCCAACGTTGCTCTGTACACATGTTCAAATGACATTTTAAATTGCAGAAACAATGCCTCTGAAGAAGCCTTCCACCAGGAAATCCCTGAGAGCCCCTAAGCTGCAAGAATCAGAAGTAGGAGAAGGCTCCTCCCCATCAGTTACGAGACAATTAGAATTCTCTCCCAAGCTAGTTTCCATCATTAAGAGAATCACCAAGGAACCCTTTGTCCAGCCCCCAACTTTCGGAGATACGGAAGCAAGCATTGGAGCCAAGATGGCATTTCCTCGTTGGGAAGAAGTTTTCAAGAAAATCAAGAAGGAAGAACCCCTCGAATATACCCCGCATAGAAATCCTGAAACAAGGAAACTCGATGACGAAGTCCTCCCCAACATGCGCAGAGCTTATCTGCACATGGTGGCAAGCTGATCTCCAGTCTTTCCTTGCATTGAGCTCCTGAAGTGGATTATTGACCACACTGACGCCAAAAAATGTTTGATCAATGATGATAACGGCGAATGTGTCAGAGTCTTCCTGCCATCAGAGGTTCATAGTTACTATAATCTCAAAGATTCCAAGATAAAGTTGAGCATCGATTTCATCTTGAGTTTCTATGTGTCGCACGATACCAACAAAATCATGTCGTCTTGGTGGGGAGAAGACAAAAAATTCACAAACCGAACTGTTGGCTGGTATCCAATAGCCAATATCAGGGAACCATACATATATCTCATGGATCTACTCTACAGGTTACATGGGGAGAAATAATGCTCCCGATTTTCAGAGGCTTGGATGCCTCTGGCTTTTACAGTCACCATTTCAGGCACAGGATTTAATTGAGGTGCCATCATCTCCAAGAAGTTGAGAACCTGCATAAAACAAGCTCAAGTGCAAAAAGAGGGAGATACCCCTGCCTTCTACATGGCCTCATATCTATTGGATGTCATCTGCGCCAAGAAATATTTCATCGGGATGAACCTAAACTGGCACTCTTCAATGCTCGTGGTCCATGTATACTTCAACATCCTATGGGAAAACAGGTACAAGAAATCATATATTGTTATCTGCGATCAGTTTATTGCATGCATGTACTTCTTTCTCTTCAGGAAAGAGTGCCCTAGATTGTCAGATGAAGCAAAGAAGGTTATAACCAAAATTGGCCACTGGTATTTAGATGAAGGAGAAACCTAAATCAAGGTTTTCGGCACCATAGGGGCACCCCACTTATTACCAATTTATGTTCCCGACCGGCTAGTGTTAGGGGAAATTTTCTATCAAACCATCCTGGAAGGATACAATGAAACTTTAGTGAAAGACAAGAAGAGGGCTTTCATACCGTATGGGTTTCATATCAGAATTTGCATGGTCAAAGATACCATGTATGTTAAACAACTCGGTCTAGGTCAATAAGAATTTTGGTTCCAAACTGGCTGATTTCGCAAACACGATCCCAAAGGATTGGTTCTACAGCACACGTCGTAGTTATCATCCTATTGGCCCTATGCCCATGACCAATTTGAAGATGAAATATTTACTAAAAATGCCTAGGACTGAAATATTTTGGTGTCCAGGAGAGTTGATCCTCGAGGAAGCAGGTTTAGAGATCTGAGCCATGAAGAACATGAAACATTTCTAGAGAAGATAGTTCAAGAAATTAGATGACACCCGGGAGGAGCAGTTGCATATGAATTGGATGAGGAAATAAGTGATCCTGAAGAAGACATTGAAGCTACGGTAACTCACTAGGAATCCCTGGTACAAATCATGGATCTTCCGGAAGATCAAGTTGCACGAGAAAGGGGTATGTTGTTGCTTCAGAAAATTGAGTTGTTGATGAAATGGATGTGGGATGACCCATATCCTTTCATAGGATCTGAAGCCTCAACTGTTGTTCAGAGTATCACAATGGAGTCAAATGATCCTGGGTCCCTATTCCCCGATAATGCTCATGGGTTAGGCAACCCTGAACCCGCAACATCATCAATCGATCCTTCGGAAGAGGGGACAACTCAACCAGAGACAGGTCGGGTCTCGATAGAGACACAAGCACCCAATCCCTTGAGCACTCTTATACATATTTACAGTGACGACGAGAGTATGGAACCTGCTCATGACACCCCGGTACGAGTCCAAGAGGAAAAAGATCCCGAGAAAACCACTTCCCCTTAGCCCGAGGTCCAAGACAAGCAGGCCTTACATATGGAAATAGGGTCCGAAGGTGGCCTCAACACAAGAGAGCTTGACAAACAGGAAGTGGAAGTAAAACTGAGTGGAGAAACTCCACAAAAGCAAAATCGACAGTTCTACGGTCGACGGTCAAGTAAGCAATGAGTCTGTGCCCAATGCCTCCATCACGCCAAATATTCAAGGCACAGACGAACGACAAGTAGAGGTCAGATCCACAAAACAGAGCAAAGAAATTTGAGAACCCACTCTTGAGCAGATATAAACTGCGGGTATCTTGAGAAACATCCTCTCATGGGGAGATCAACAGATACCAGAACCGGTAGACAAAGTAGCAGACATCTATGCAATATCCTACGATCAAAAGAGGAAGACCATCTTTCAAAGGACCGCAAAGAGGCGAAGGATCAATTTGCATCAATCCATCGTGCTTACCACAGAAGAGAACTTAATCAGCACTGCAGACGCTCACACGTCTGAACTGATCGGCATAGGAAAATAACTCTCAGATGCCACCCAGGATAGATCCAGGAGATATGAAAGGGAACTAGCCGACACCCAGGAGGAGCTCGAACACCTGTGCCATCTTGTCAAATACTATAAAGGAGCTACAAAGACCACCATATATCTGAAGGAAGAATTCAACGGAGTTTATTCCAAATTCAGGAAGGAAAGGCACCTGTTAACTGAGAACATAGTCGAGTTCTAGGAGGATACTCTCATGGAACTCGTGACATGCAAAGAGATGGAAAAGTGGCACGAAAAGGCACAGAGAGTGGTAGAGAGACTCAAATACATTGAGGCGGTTCAGCAGGGTTGAGAAAAGGAAAATCATGGTATTCGGCTAGTTGGAAAATGTAGTCTCGACCGCATGAAGAAATCTATCAAATATTGGGTGAAGATGACCCGGGACCCACATAGAGAAATCCAAAAGCAATGGGCCAAGTGCCAAAAACACTGGGGTAAAATTAATAGAGTAATGAAAGATGTCGGTCTCCCCGAATTCGACACTCCCGATGAATTCACTAACCTTAGCGATGTGTTCAAGACACACTCCATACAAGACTCACTCTGGGTCGAAGAGTGCGCAAAGGTCACCGATGCAAAGCCAGGGCAAGTGCAACATTTCGCAAGTCACTTGATCAAAGCTCAAGCCATGTTGCAATAGTTGAACTCCAGTTTGGTAAAATACCAGGAGCATGCAGTAGACATTAGAGGAGTATATGTTGCCCCTATGGAACAACACAAGGTCCCATGGGCTCAAACCTATGAAGATCTATTTATCACCTGGTCTGAATATGAAAGAAGCCACCCTTTTCAAGAGGCATCTTAGGTGGATTGTTGAAAGAAAAATTGGAGGATCACTCCACGTGGAAATTTTTGTTTAGCCTAAATTGTATTTAGCCGTTAATTACAGTTGAATTTTAGATTATAAATAGAGACATCGACCGATTAGTCAAGGGTTGATGGTGGTTGTAAGAACTCTTTTTTTGTTGTTGTTGATAATTATTTTGAGACTGTTGTGAATTGAGAAGTCCTTCTAGACCAAAGACAAGCTATTTTCGTCAAATGTATGTGATTGGAGTTGGAGAATAATTACTTCCTTTCATGTTCCATGAATGATGCAGTAAATGAGTAAGAGAAATTAATTTTGTTGTCAAGTTATCTGGTGCAATGTCTTGATGTTCTTTGCTTTAATGATGAAGACAAATCGTTGTGTTGTTATGCAATGAATGTTATGGTAGATGAAATATTTTTCTTACCATGATCTTGATTATGTATGTGTTTTCTTATCTTAATTATTTTTCTCAAACAGTAGCTGGATGCTCATTTGGTTAATGTATTAGTACTAGGCCCTGTGGCATAGGATCACTGTCTTAATGTTTGAGCAACGGGTTATCCCAAGCTCGACCTCTTCCCTCTAGTTAAAACATATGTCTTGTTGTTTGTCAAGTTGGTGTATATTGGCTTGCATCTCTCATACCAGCCCCACCCAAGAGAAATACGGAAAAATAATTGTCCTAACTGAAGGAAGATCCTTCACCAGAAAACACAAAGCCCACCGATAATTTGGCCAGATCGCAAGATCTCGAGAACCATTCCACTCCAAACGTTGCAGAGTCTAATTGGGACTCGGTGGTGGGTTTGGCTCCTTTTGTTGAATAAGTGGATTTAGGCCCCATCAACAATACTCTCTAACAAACATCCCAGCTCTAGCAATATTCCTTTGCATCCTTATGGAGGGTAGGCCACCATAGCCCTACGTACAATATTTTTTGTGATGTTTCCTTTCCTGTGTAATTTCCTCTTGCAATTACATCATATGTTTCTTCTAAAATCATCGGTCTTTTGTGTTCTATCACACATCATCGTAGTATGCCATCTATGCCTAATGTATATAAGTTTCCTGTGATCAACTGGTAATCGACTGATCTGACCACTAGTTGTTTCTTCTAGGCTACTATCATATCCAATGGAGCCACTCCTTGTCTTAAGTATTGAACAATTTTTGCAAACTAATTGTCTACCATCTTGACTGAAAATAATTGTGCATCTGGTAGCCTATCAT